>PVLC010039395.1:0-14306 GCA_004027655.1 Graphiurus murinus
AGAATGTTCATACACATTCATGCCTTTTCCAAGTTTGACTTGCTTGGCAATTGGAAAAGCCATTTTCCTGTTTTCAAGAGAAAGATGTGAAAACCAGTTTTTAACATATTTAAAGCTTAGGTATCTTATATGTGGACTCCCTCTTGTGAATCATTGTGATAATAGCTTAAATGAGAATAAATTTAAAATGGTTTTTTAAAAATCTGTGAAATACATACAAATTTAAGTATTAATGCGGAAATCATCTCTGCTCAAACCAAATGGTAGGAAAATGTAGTTTGAATAATTCAACGCATCTAAACACTGTTATGTTCTTTCTTCTCCAATCTGCTTGGAACACATTTGACATTTTGTTCCTGAGCAAATTTAGAGGAAATACTGTAGTTTAACATTTGGATACCCCTGTGACCTTCATCATTTCTTTAGAGAGAAGGAAAGGAGAACCCATTGTGGTTGATTTTTTCTTTATTGTCCTTTATAATAATATTATATAATGAATAAATTACTATCTTCCAAAGAGGAGAGGAAAACAGAGTGGGGGCAAAATAAGCTGTCAATCAGGACTGATCTTGCTTTTGTACTTTTGTAGAAAAAAACCTCAAGGATTGGGAAAATAAAAAATTGGCACATTTTTTATTTTATTAAATTTTCACAGGGCAGCAAATTGATTCACATCACATTCAGAGATTTTTTTTTTTTTTTTTTTTGGTGTGGGGAGAATGTACCTTTTTACTTATCTATCATTAATTCTGACTTCCTTGATCTATGGCACCCACAAAGGGCAGAGTAAGAAAATAAGCAGATTTAATCCAATCCAAGAGTTTAGTCTGCTTCAATAACTGAAACAGCCTACAGGTAAATTATCCCATCTCTCAGGTTTCACCTGACCACTCTCTTCTCCATGGTGACAACTGAGTATTTGGGGAAAGGGCTGATCTCTAGGGTCTTGGAGCTTCCAAGTGAAGGGGTTCCCAGATCCCCAGTTATCTCCAGCACCTCTGGTCTCTATGACAGTGCTGCTGCCCATCTGGTCAGTAGCTCCTGGCCGCTTAAGTTTTTGGTGTCTCTCTGGTCAAAGCATGACAGTGCTCCCCTCTGGCTTATCTCAGTACTCACCGGTCAGTGCTGGGGGCCCCTGAAGTCTCTGCTGTGTTATCTTCATCTGTTCCTTGGCTTTAGTCCACATCACAGCTCCTCACTACCTTATGAGATGTCCAGGCTATCCCCTGGCCCCACACCTCCCAGGAGCCAAAAGCAACTTTGTAAAGCCACATTCCAACCCTCCCTGTGCTTAGCATCCCATGTGGCTGCTAATTTTCCTTTGATGTGCCTGCCTTCCAAATTGGAGAGGGAAACCATGGGATAAACTGTGTTGTTCTACTTGCCTTTTAAAACAAGTAGGCTGAGTTTGAATGTTCCATGAGGTTCTTTCCCCTCTAACATTCTGTGATTCCATTCCCCCTTCCCTGCTTCCACCAAAACACTCTCCTGCCCTCCTCTGAGTAAGAGGGAACCCCTCCATTTCTGAGAAATCCAGAGATACCAGATTTTGCTCCTCACCATCCCTGTCAAAGAAACACCTAGAGTAAAGTCAACCTGGAGTTCTAGGTTGACTATAAATAAAGGACGCCCTGCGAGTCCAGGAACCAATAACCTGACGCCACTTGTATCACGTTGGATTGTTTCTAGGAACTTAAATGCGAGGTTAGTCAGGGCTGTGGTCTGAAAGCATGTGTCCCCTCAAACTTTATATGTTGAAACCTAACACCCAGTGTGAAGGCATTAGGAGATGGGGCCTTTGGGAAATGATTAGGTCATGAGAGTAGAACCCTCCTGAATGGGATTAGTGCCTTATAAAAGAGGCTTGAGGAAGCCTGTTTGCCTCTTTAACTGGGAAGGAAGACACAGTGAGAAGCCACCAACTATGAGGAATTGACCCTCTCCAGCCACCAAAGCTGCTGGCACCTTGACTTTGGATTTCCCAGCATCCACAACTATAGTAATACATTTCCGTTGTTTGTAACTTACTCTAAGGTATTTTGTTATCCGAGCCTAAACAGACTATGCCAGTCAGGATGTCACCATCTAGCAGAGGTCTTGCATTCTAGTTAACCCACATATCCTTAGAGATAAGCCCAGAAGGTCCTCCTTTCTTTGCAAGCAAGCCATGACTTCTGTGCAGTGATCTTTTTCATTCCAATGGGGAACAGGGAACTTGACTCCAGTCTTGAGCTCTCTGGATCTGACATCCATGGTTCCAAATGAAACACCATGCAGACCTGTGGACCTGTGCTTCTCTTCCCTTTCAGCACTTCTTTCTCTAGGCTGGCCTAGGCCGCCTCCTGCTCCACTGAGACTATTATCAAAAGGAAGAGATCAACCGGACCTGATGGTACTTGCTTGTAATCTCAGTACTTGGGAGGCTGAGATATGAGGATTGTAGGTTCAAGGTCATCCTCAGCAACTCAGTGAGGCCCTCCACAACTTAGTAAAACACTGTTTCAAAATAAAAGATAAGCCAGGCATGGTGGCACACGCTTGTAATCCCAGCATTTGGGAGGCTGAGACCAGAGGATCTGGGTTCAAGGCCAGCCTCAGCTACCTAGTGAGGCCCTCTGCAACTTAGGGAGACCCTGTTTCAAAATAAAGAATAAAAAAAAATAGGACTGGGAGTATAGCTCGGAGATAGAATGCCCCTGAGTTCAATCCCCAGTACCGCAAAAAAATAAATAAAAGATAAAGCAGGAGTGAGGGTGTAGTTCAATCCCTAGTGCCAAAAAAAGAAGAGATCATGTACAGAGTAATCATGTTCACTTGAAGTAATGGCATCTACATTGTTAGCAAATAATTCATCTTGTGAGTCTTTCACCTCTGAGTTTGAAAATGAGGCTCCTAAGATGCTTAAGGCTGTCTCTGAGAAGTGGATCTCCATCCAACCGAAAAGTCAAGTGCAAGAGAATAAAAATCTCTGTTTACTTTAGATTAGTTTGAGTTTATAAAAAAGCTGCAGTCCAAAGAGTTCTGTATCCATTCATTCATCTGTTAAATCTTTAAAAATCTTATGAGGGTATTAGAATAGAAAGGCTTGTAGTTTGTATAATCAGTGAGCAATGGCATTTGTGATTGAAAACACCTACTGAATATTAGTTTTCAAGTGCTGCCATGACAAGATACCACAGACTGGTGGCTTAAACAACAAATATGTATTGCCTCACAGTTCTGGAGGCCAGAAGTTCCAGATGAAGATGTCAACAGAGTTGGTTTCCTCCATGGCCCCTTTCCTTGGCTTATAAAGGGCTATCGTATTCCTGTGTCCCTTGGACCCCACATGTCTGGTATCTCACTGTGTCCTAATTCCCTCCTCTTATAAATAGACCAGAAATAGTGGATTAGGACCTACCCAAAGGTCTTCAAACTTCATTCTCCTTTTTAAGGCCCTATCTTCAAATATAATCACATTCTCAGGTCTTAGAGAAGCTTAGTCAATATATGAACTTAAAGGTGAGAAAGTTCATAACAGTAAAGAAAGAAGATGACAGAACAAAGGAATTGGGAGTTCAGGGGATTTTTTTTTTATTAATTTATTTATTTTTTCAGCATGGATTTTTTTATACATTTCTTGAGTATAACAGGGTTACATAGACATTTATGACATATCAATCATTGTCAGATCACAAATAGCACCACTTCTTCGTTTTACACGTATAGCCCACATTCTTAACATAGCCTGGTAAAGCAAACTTTCTAGAGTCATAGAACCATAATCCTTTAGAGTCATATATTTACTATCTAAGAAGTAGGAGGGTCTTTCATCTACACATCCTAGGGGCAATCTCCATAGCAGAAGAGTCAGTATAATTGTTCATATATGCAGATAGCAACTGCTGGGGGGAAAGGGCCCAGCTGGGCTCCCACAACTCGCAGGGGATGTTTTAAAGAAGTAGAGAGGCCGGGCGTGGTGTCGCATGCTTGTAATCCCAGCATTTGGGAGTCTGAGACCGGAGAATCCAAGTTCACAGCCAGCCTCAGCTACCTAGTAAGGCACTCCGCAACTTAATGAGATCCTGTTTCAAAATAAAGAATAAAAAATAGGGCTGGGGGTATAGCTCGGAGGTAGAATGCCCCTGAGTTCAATCCCCAGTAGCAAGCACAAAAAAAAAAAAAAGAAGTTGAGAGAATGAGCTGTGCGTAGTTCACATACACTCATGCTTGTAAACCTACCCCTAACAATCCTCATGCTGACCTCATCTCTCTCAGGCTGACCCTTCCTCACTGGTGTCTGCCTGCCCTCCCCCCACTCTAAATTAAGTACCTGGAGGATGCTTCATACCTGCTTCCCAGTGCACTCCACGCGTGGCCCTCCAGAGGCAGGAGAGAGTAAATGAAAACAGCCTGCAGCAAACCCAGAATTTCTTTGACATCTTGTGGTTTATCACTTGAAAGTGATTGTACATTGAAGATTCTAGTTCATAAAATAACAATGTCTGTTAAATGGAAATGGACATTTACATATTAATTCAATTAATCATAATGAATTAATGCAAATAGTATTTAAATGTATTAACATCAAGTAAAAACACACACTCCAGGAAGATGGTCCAGGTTTTTTCAAATCCTCATGTGCCTCCTGACATACAGACTTACACCCTTGCATAATGCATGCCATGGAGAAAAAAAGCAATGTCTAGACATTCATTGTGCTCAGGGAGTGGAGGAGAGCAGAGCAGAGAACATCAGCTGCAAGGAAGAGCAATTCTCCTCTGGCCAGTCATGTGGGGAGACACACCAGCTGCTTGTTCTTCACCGAGTCATCCCTATTTCAGCACTCAGGACTAATATTTCACTGATTCCAGGAGGATATAAGGCACCGGCCAACATCAGTTTCAGTAAAACACCAAGATATATGTGCTAACTTACCTTTGCTGATTCACAGATCAGCAGTCTTTCCTTTGAATCCTTTCCTTTACCCCATCACTTCACAACTCTTTCGCCTGTGAAATTTATGCAAAGGCTAGGTTTATTTAAAGACACAGAATCTGTTCTGAACGTGATACTTTAATGTTCAAGTTTCATGGTAAGCAGAGTTTACTTCTGAAGCAACCCTTCTATTAAAACCTCTGGCACTCTCATCTACTAATTTTCCCCCAGCAATACCAGCGTTAGTATTATGTAATCTAAAGTGCATGATGATTCTACTTGGATGGATCCACATGTTTTAGAAGAATGGATTTCTCTTGTTCAATACCATTTTTCTCTTCCTAGAGACATTATCCTTCTGCTCCTTTGTTCTCCTTTACTGGAGCTTTGCCCCAAGTATTTTTCTGGAGTATATATGCTAGAAGAATTACCTCAACTCTTTAAAGATAATATTGGAGAGAAATAATTCTAATTTTATAGAATGTAAAATCAATCCCCTGTCTTTACTATTTATTCTGATTAAAGTAACAAATACTTTCAAGTATTCAGCAATTTGTAAATTTGATTTTGTGACAGAAAATTTGATTTGATTTTGGAGAGTAGCCCTCCAACAAAGAAAAAAAAGAAAATATACCCAGTATATGTTTGATATTTTAGAATGAATTGTTATTTGAGTGTAAAAATGTCAAACTTTCTAGAATCTTCAATCATTCTCACTTCATTTTATGAAAGCAGTATCTTTGTTGTTGTTTCCCCGTATCTGAACTGATCTCAGGAATTTAGCCTGGAAGAGTGACCCTCTCATTTTATCTCTTATGGTTTTATAGACCATTGCCAAAACTCTCAAGATAGTGTGTGAAGTGTTATCCTCTGACCATGATGGTGGACCTCCCCGGATCCCTTTCAGCACCTTCCAGTTTCTCTACACTTATATTGCTGAAGTGGATGGGGAGATCTCTGCGTCCCATGTCAGCAGAATGCTAAACTACATTGAGCAGGAAGTGTAAGTAAAAAAATTTTTTGGTACTGGGGTTTGAACCCAGGGGCATTCTATCACTGAGCTATACCCCTAGCCCTTTTTATTTTTTTATTTTGAAACAGAGTCTTACTAAGTTGCAGAGGCTGGCCTTGGACCTGTGAAACTCCTGACTCAGCTTCCCAAGTACTTGGGATTACAAGTGTGCACCACTATACTTGGCAAGTTTTGCCAATTGAGGGTGAAAGTACACTGGGAGAAAAAACAAACCTGTTAGGCCAAGTTCTAGTTCCTACAGACAGTCCCTCCCTTCTGAGGATGGTGTGACCTATGAATTTTCAATTGTACAATGGTGTGAACACATCACCCATTCAGTAGAAGCTAAACTTCAAATTTTGAGTTTTGGTATTTTCCTAAAGATATGCAGCTCAATACTCTCTTGAGTGGCTGAACCACAGTTCCCAGTCAGCCTTTTGATCCTGAGGGGAAACAGCTGATGCTCTATATTGCTCAGCTTGATGTTCTGTGGGTCAGGTGTATTAAGTGTGTTCTCAGCTTGTGATATTTTCAACTTATGAAGGGTTTATTGGAATGGAACCTGGTCATAAGCCAAGGAGCATCTGTATATTATACTGTTCCGGAAACACAGAAATATTATGAGAAACATGAAGTATGAATCTGAAAAAGATGAGGAAGGGGGAAAGAATGAATGGTATAGGGCAATGATTCTTGGATGGCGGTTACTGAGACCAGCAGGAGCCAGCGGCACCTGGGAGCATGTTAAAGATGCAGAATTCCAGGCTGCACCCTGAATCAGAAACTCAGGGCAGAGCCCAGGAGTTTGTCTTAGCAAGCCCTTCAAGTGCCACTGAGGCATTTGAGGTTTGACCAGTAGAAAAAAAGAGGGAGGAGCAGGAGGAGGAGGATCAAGAGAAAGAGGTGATAGGGCAGGGGCAGCAGCAGAACTAATTTGGAGTAAGACTTGTTTATATATTGTCTTTCTTAAGTTAATTGTTAAACAAACTAACCCCAGATATCTATTTTTCCAAACAGAATCGGTCCTGATGGTTTAATCAAGGTGAATGACTTTACCCAAAACCCCAGGGTTCGGCTGGAATAAAAGCACAGTTTTGGCAATTTTAAAGGAAGATACAGAGACAATTGTACTTCGCAATGGCTGAACCCCATTCAAAGTCAATTTTCTTGTACAACTGGTACACACTAATAAACAATTAGGCAAACATATGAAATCAGAAATGTGTGGAACCAAGATATAAAACTGTCAGAACAAGACAGCCTACATTACCAGATTAGTATTCTTCCCACATGGACACTGAGTAAAAGTGGCCAACAAAGCATGGATAGAAAACACATCTCAAGCTGAAGCCAGGCTTACATTTTAAGAGGTAGAATGCCAACCAGACACAGTTTTGATGTTTTATGATTGCAATTTAGATGAATATCTTTTACATAATCATTTTTACCAGTTTATTGCAACACTGTTGGTACTATGCTAGTCATTCATTCAGTGGTTTGTTTTGCTAAATTTGGCAACTCTAACCAGGATCTATGCTGGCTTCTGGGTATATACAAATCATATCTGAAATTTGCCCTCAAGGAATTCACAATCTAACCCTAATACATGAACATAAATCACTTTAGTGCAGGTGACCCTGAGAAGTACTAATAGAGTGTTCCAGATATCAGCATCAAAGTAACAATGTCAACTGATTTTTTCTGAAACATTATGCATGTAATGGGACCCTCTAGGATAAATCCCCTGCATGCACACAAGACCTCCTGAGAAGGTCTTAAAGATTTTTCTTTCTTGAAGGAAGCAGATGAGATAAACAGGTGATTTTTGTTCTAAATGTCAGGTATAACAAGGTCTGATTGTTTCTTTCTACTTCTAATACTATTTCCTCTTAAAAGTTGTACATGCCTGTAATCCCAGGACTTGGGAGGCTGAGATAGGAGAATTGCAGGTTTAAGACTAGCCTCAACAATTTAGTGAGATCCTCAGACCCTGTTTCAAATTTAAAAAAAAAAAAAAAAAAAGGCAGTAAGGGGACTGGGAGGATAGCTCAGAGGTAGAATGCTCCTAGGTTCAATCCCCATTCTCCGCCCGCCCCCCCGAAAAATCACATTTGCTTGCATGTATATATCTCTCTACATAGATTGGGGAAAAATTTGTCTATTAATGTCTAAATAAGGTAAAAGGAGACTGTAATGGGAAGTCACCATGGGCCCTTGATTCCTACCTAGAGTGAAACAAAAGGTTTGAAACAAGTTCTGTGTGTGTGTGTGTGTGTGTGTGTGTGTGTGTGTGGCACTGGGGATTGAACCCAGAGGCATTATACCTTTGAGCTACACCCCCAGCCCAATTTTATTTCTTATTTGGAAACAGGGCCTCACTAGTTGATGAGAGTCTTACTACTTGCTGAGGCTGTCCTCAAACCTGTGATCCTCCTATCTCAGCCTCCCAAGTACTGGGGTTACAAGCGTGCACCACCACACCCAGCTTGCCCGGCTTGAAACAAGTTCTTTACCCAGAGTCCCTGGCTGCAGATAGGCAACCAGGGATCCTGTGTGCTGTCTGCCTTTAACCAAAGTGGTCCATCATTTTTATCCACTTTGGCAACCAAGGCTGTTTTTGAAAGGCTAAAGTTTTGCAGATGAAACCTGACACTGTAATTGATCAGGTTTAGAGAATTAGATCTTTTAATCTGTCTCATTGGTACATCTCAGTTTCTTTTTCACTGTGACCAGAGAAGTAAAACACAGTCTTGCCTAGCAGTGGAGAGTGAAGGGGGGAAGAAGAGGGAATGTCTAACTTGAAAGACCATAAAATAACAAGTTCATAAGCATAGCAAAAGCAAAAGGGTCCTTCGTGGATTTGGGAAATCAGATTGAAATCAGAAAATCTCAGTAACTCTGAGCATAATCTCTCAAGAGGGAGGCTAATGAAATTCCAGCCATCAAAGAGTATATTGGACATAGATATGAAGTTATTGGTAGTACTGCAGCCATCAGTGGAGACTAAGCACAATCAGCAAGGCCACTGTTGTACTGCCAATTACTCTTCCTCTAAGCCAACCCTGTGGCAATGCTCACTGTGGCAATGCTCTCTCTAATCTTTTACTGTTGCTAAGTCATAGGTGCTCTCCAGAAACAGCCTTCACAGCACACTTGCCAAATCAACTTGCTTCCACAGTCACCCCCAGGGCAACTATAATCTAAGTATTATATTAATGATCTTCTCCAATGTTTAGTAAGCACTTACAATATGCAAGCCACTGTGTATAATGCTTTGCACACCTTCTCAAATCGTTCTGTCCAACTAGACCTTATGGAATCAGTGACACTATCTCCATGGGGTGGGGTGGAGTTACTGGGAATTGAACCCAGGGATTCTACCTCTGAGCTACACTTCTAGCCTTTTATTTTTTATTTTGAAACAGGGTCTCACTGAGCTGCTGAGGCTCTCACTAAATTGCCAAGGCTGGCCTCGATCCTGTGACCCTACTGTCTCAGCCTCCCAAGTACTGGGATTACAGGTGTGCACCACCATGCCTCACCATTATTCCCATTGTTTAGATGAAGAAACAATATTAGAGAAATTCATTTGTTCCATTCCACTGGTGAGAAAGAATTTGAATTCAGGTCTCTCTGACTCCAAAACTGTGCTGCCTTGTATGTATGCTCAATGCCAGTCTAGGTATGGGATGTCCTCCGTAAGAAAAAGAAAAAAAAAAGTTCAAATAGTTTATTTGGGAGGAAATCCCAGAAACAGTGAAAATGGAGGAGGAAAAAGAAGAATGTAAAAATGGGAAAAATTTAATAAAGGGTATGTTGTCCAGCCAGTTATCCCTGGACTCAATTATTTCTAGGGAAATACAACATATATGATACTATACAACATGTCTCAGAGTTAATATCAGTCTAAGGGGTGAGGATATCCTTCATCATTGGCTAAAGGCTGCTTCCTCACCAAGTCCCCATCTGTTACTGTCTGAGGGCTGCCTGTAGGGGCATTAACTTTCTGCACTTTTGGTATGCCTGAGTTGTTCCTTTTGCTCCAGAAAAAAATGGCTGCTCTTGGGTAGAAAGTCATAGGTTCACAATAAGCAGTCATCAGCATCTGCCACTGCTTTATAGCAATCTTAATAAAACCGAGTGACATTCTAATCACTATTATTGCTTCTTTGCTTGGCTCAGGCACAAGTCCAGGGAAGCTGCAGGGCAGTAAGTGACTGACATGGTGCTGTATTAGAATTTGTACCTGACCCACAAACCTAGCACATTGTCCCCAAATAACTGTTCCTTCCTTATGATGAGATCATTCCAAGAACTTTCTTGATCTTTGCTGTCAACCGATCCTAGTCAGACCCTTCCCACTGGCCTTCCTAGCATGCCTGCCAATGTCTGAATCCTAGCATGACCCCAGTTAAACTGTGAAACTGAGATTCTTGGAACAGATGGTTTGTGTTTCTCCTTTAAAAAGAAAAAACATTCAGGAAGCAATAAAATCAGGATTTTATAAAGAAAAGAAGTGGGCTCTTTTCTTTCCTAAATTAAGCTATTTTGATTAAAGCAAAGACTGCAGATACATTTAAAGCTTCAGTGGAAAATGAAAAAAAATTATGGCTTGATTCCATTTTCACTGTGCTCCATGCTCCTCTTCTCCTTGATGGTATTAAATCAGGGACCTACCATCCCTAGTTGCCAACAACCCCAGGATCACCAGGGCATTCCAGTGCGAATAGCTAGTTTTGAATTAGGTTAGAAGAGGAATCTTAACCTGAAATCCTTCAAGTGACCCCTGAATGCCTCTGATAATATTACATATAAATATGTTTCAGAAATGTGTACATTGGCATTTTTCTGAGAAAAATACAAAACTTTTAGCAAATTCTCAAAGTTCTATATGACCTCAAAAGGTCAAAAATCTTAGGGTTGGAAATAGCTCCAGAAAGCACCAAATGGCTTAAGGAAAGGCAACAGAAGAATGTGTCAGATCTTCCCAAGCCGAACTGAGTTCAGGCTCCCAACATTTGACATTCTCCACAGCCTCTTGCTTTTTGAATCATATCTTGGCTATAAATCTGAGTTTTCAGTTTAGATTGTCATGTATTTGCAACTGTGGTTATCTCCTACAAACTGGAACATGGTCAAATGTGAACAGAAACTTTTATAATTGGAAAAGTCGTTGGTCCAAGGTGTTGAGTTATAAAAGACTGGATAGACAAATAGAATAGTGCACCCCGGATACCAGAGGGGCTATGAAATTTCCAGATCAGGATCACAGGACTAGTCCTGGACAATTCTTTCAAGTAGAGGAAGGGCTCCAGCCTCCCTTGCCAATCTCCCTAGAACCGCAGGACCTGCCCTCTATGGCCCTGCTGGAGACAGGCCACCTCTGCCAGCCGCTGCAGGTCTCACCTGGAGACACAGGAGAACTGAGTTCCACTTGGGTGCCAGCCCCAGTGCACAAAAGTAGTCCAAACAATGGTTGGTTCATTTCCTTAACGAGTAGTTTAAAGATTCCTACTATGTGTAAGGCCTTGTGTTAGGCACTGGGGACATTGCATGGAACAAGTCAAGGTCCTTGCTTTCTTAGAGATTAATCCTACTTGGAAAGACAGACATCCCATAACTAATCATAATTATAATAGTGAGAAATGGTGCTACTCCAAGATATGGTAGGGTCACATAGCCTAGTTTGTAGCAGCAGGACAGAGGTGGGAGGAATGGCTTTCTTGAGAAAGTAATCTGAGCGCAAACATGGAAGCCTACTGCATCAGTTACCGATGATAATAGAAATGTGTACCTGTGGTCCACACCCCCTCACCAAGCTCCTAACTCAATACCCAGGAGCTGACTCAGTCAGGTCTCTTTCTTGTTTAGATGACTCCAAGGCCTCCCTAATTCAATATGTCCCCAAATGACTTCCTGGTTTGCATTTTTCCATACAATATGTTGGGGGGAAAACACTTCTTTAAACTGCTCTCCTAGCTCTCTTCTACTGCCTTTCCAGGTACAAAACCCAGAAACCAGAGCCAACATAAATATAGTTGCTGAGAGCCACTGCCTCAGCCAGCTGGTGATGAGATAAAAGAATAGCCAATCTCTTTCCTCCTCCCCTATCTTCTGCTGATTATCCTATTGACTAAACAAGACCAGAAGCTGGAGGGAAAGTCTCAATGATATCACCATTATAGGTCAGTCCCTGGGGCAAGGCAGAGGCTGGATGAGGGTGGGGGAAGAACTTAGAGAACATTCTCTACACTGTAAAGGTCCAGATAGGAAATATCTTAGGGTTTTCTTGGAGGGGGGGGCATAGGGCGTCTCTTGCAACAATTGAATTCTGTAGCTGTAGCACAAAAGCAGCCAGGATAATACATAAACAAATGGGTGAGGCTGTTGTTATAGGGAATGATCCACCCACACTGAGGGTGGGTCTTCCCCACCTAGTCCACACACACCCACACACCGATTTCCTCGGGAAACAGTCTCACAAACACCCCAAAATAATGCTTTACCTGGTTTCTAGGTATCTGTTCTGCTTCACATGATGCAACTATCCCATGTATATCTCAGATTGCACCCATCCATTCCCCAGAATTTGGGTGTCTACTCCTTTTTGTTTGTTTTCAATGATAATTGCCGTTTTTGGCATTTCAGCTTTGAGGATTTCAACATTTGGGATTTTGATCTCTTCAAACTGTGACGTTTGGGATTTTAAACTTTAGGAATTTTGATCTTTCAGGATTTCAATATTTGGGATTTGGGCATTTGGTGTTGTCTTAGGGGATTATGATTTGCACCAATTCCTATAAAACTTTGTGATACACGATTTTCATATAATTTCACAACACAAAATACAGGCTTTTTTTTTTTTTTAAGTGATAGTGGGGATTGAACCCAGGGGCACTCTACCACCACTAAGCCCTTCTTTCCTTCCTTTTTTTTTTTTCTTTTTTCCCAAGGCTGACTTTGAATCCTGCCTCAGCCTCCTGAGTCACTGGGATTACAGGTGTGTGCCACTTTTCCTGGCTTTTTTTTTTTTTTCCCCCCTTGGTGCTGAGGATTGAACCAACGGGCATTCCAATGCTATTTTATTTTGAGATAGGTTTCACTAATTTGTGGAGAGCCTTGCTAAATTGCTAAGGCTGGCTACAAATCTATGATCCTCCTGTCCCAGCCTCCCAAGTACTGAGATTAGAGGTGTACACCACCACATCTGACTTGGCTTATTCTTTAAATAGAGAGAGAAAAAAAAAAACTATTTAAAAATGTTAAAACTCGCCGGGCGGCTCACGCTTGTAATCCCAGCATTTGGGAGGCTGAAACCGGAGGATCTGGATTTGCGGCAAGCCTCAGCTACCTAGTGAGGCACTCCGTAACTTAGTGAGACCCTGTTTCAAAATAAAGAATAAAAAATAGGGCTGGGGGTATAGCTCGGAGGTAGAATGCCCCGAGTTCAATCCCCAGTACTGCAAAAAACAAAAAACAAAAAACAAAAAACAAAAAAAAATGTTAAAACACCTTAGAGGCTGACCAATTTAAAAACTGGCAGCTCACTGGATTTAGCAAGGGGCTGTGCTGGAAACTCCCGCTCTACACCAAAGCTGGACATCCAGACATCAATGTGAAACAGTTCACCACACCCCTGCTGAAACCTCTGGACATTCCCATTGCCTTTCAGATAATAACTTACATCCTTAACGTATGAGGACTTCAGAATCTGATCTCCATACACATCTCCATCCTCACTATCTATATTCAGCCACAAAGGCCTCTCCCAGTCCCTCAGGATCAACATCACGCTGTCTCCAGACATTTAGGATACTCTTCACTCCCCTCTCAATCAACTTACTGCATTATTTATAATGGCAAATACTAAACCAAAAAACAAAGGTAGGGGGGCATAAAATTCCAAACAGTAGAGAAACAAATAATGGAACACCACACAGCCATCATATAACTGCAGATTAATGAGAAAATAATGCTGATGGAATATTAAGAGAAATCACATTACAGTAACATGTGTCATATTGTACCATTGTAATATATTTATACATATATATGTATATATATATACATATATATATATATATATAAAATGCAGTTATAAAAAAGTCTGGAAGGGAATGCACCAGACTGTTAAGTGTGGTAGTCCCTACATAGTTTGCTTATGAGTGGTTGTCTTTGTTTTTTTTATTATCTAGATTTTCTAAAATAAATATGAATTAAGAAAAATTAATGTTTAAAAACTCACGTTAACTAAGAAAAACACATAGTCTCAGGTGACTGTGTTAAAACTTATGAGTAGAATGGCGAAGGATAGGATTTCACAGTCTAATCTAATTCAAATCTAAATTTATCAAATACTAAGTGTCCTAAAATTCCT
>PVLC010039396.1:0-14401 GCA_004027655.1 Graphiurus murinus
TGTATAGGAACTATAAGAAATATGTGTTAAGTGTAGAAACAGGAGTGAAAAGGACGTAGTTGTACCTCCTTGTCAGGGAGTTAGGATATGTCATGTCATAGGAAATTGAGGGCAGTTGTCCTACCAGCTAGGCAGAAGACTTATTTCCCTCAGGAACCATGCAGGGAGAGGGGAAATATATCTTATTTTCTCAACCTTATGAGATTAATGTGGAATTAAGGTTGGCTTCCTTGAGAAATGAAAATGATCATGTGGCCTTGCTACTTTTGGAATTTTTAATATAATTTTAGGGCAGCCTACATATGTAATGAAACATTTTATCTAACTAGTAACTCTTGTAGTAAAATGAAAAATCTTGTGAGTCTGTTGAGTTTGTGCAGGTGGGTTAGATTATAGCACTATCAGCAGATATATCTTTCCAGTTCTATTTCAAATAAACAAAAAATATACTAGAATGTTAATTATACAAGGAAATGTTAATTATATAAAGAAGTTATATAATTAACAAATATAAAATATTAATATGCATGAAAATATAAGCCTGTCATATATTTAATCCATGTCAAACCACTGAACCTCCTAAATATTAAACTTGTTGACTATTTTTCTATTTGACCTCTTAGAATTTAGAAGGACTTTTGGGTATAATTTGAAAATCTGCTATTAAAAAACACCAGAAAAATGCATTATTGTAATGCAAGCTGAGATATTCAGAATCATTCTTATGAAAGTTTGTTTGAATAATAATCATTGTAGAAATCTAAATGTTTAACAGCCATGCTGAAGATTGTAACTGTGATAAATTAGAGAGAACCATTATCTTTCAACATGTATGTCTTTTGATCATAGCTTCTTCCCCAACCTCATTCTCTGCTCTTCCCTCTCCAGAGAAAGGAAGGGAAGAGTGGTGTGTGTGTGTGTGTGTGTGTGTGTGTGTGTGTGTGTGTGTGTGTGTGTGACCACAAGCAAGACCAGGACTGTAGAATAAAATTGAAACGGAGAGCTTTCTTTGTCCTTTGCTGTGATGAAGAATGGAAGAAGGACAGATCATGAGCTAATTGGACTCAAAAATTTTACACCAGATGTTGGAGCCTTTTTCTTAATCATTGCTACAGGGTCACTGACTATGTGGGACTCTGCTATAGAAACCAACATGCAAGGAAGAAAATGTCTGAAAAGTGAAGAATAGCTGTTAATTAGACAGTACTGAATGAGCTGAACTTTGAAAACATAGGACTGCAGTACCTGGAGGAGAAATCTGCCCAATGTAAGAGCCTACATGTTAGTGACAGCGAGGGATGTCTGCAAAGAAGGATTTTCTTAAGTTTGAGACTTTATTCTTTTCTCAAAGTTCCTTACATAGCAAAAGAGTTTATCTTCCAACTATCACTGTCACAAAAATAACAATGGTTTTAAGACTTTCCATTGAACTTTACAGATGTTTGCAAAGCATTTATGTGGCCTTTAAAGGTAAACGTGTTCCACCTGTCTCACATAAACACTATTAATTTGAATATAGCTTCTCAACCATTTTTCTCATTTCAATATCTTTGAGTTTGCAAATATTACCTCTGAAATGTAAATGGAAGTTCCTTGTTCTCTTGCTATGGCATACACTCTCAACTCTCATATTGAAACAAAATAAAATTATCCTGCAATGCAATTGAGGTTCTGAATTTCAGATTCTATAATAAAGGATTCTTTGTATGCTAAAAAATTTTGACTCAAAAGTCTAGGAAGTATAAGGAACAATGCAAGCTCATTTATAATATACAATCCCCAGGCATTTTGGTATTTTTAATAGGATTTTTAGGCGTAACATCTTACATAACTGCACCGAAACAGTAGTGTTACAATTCTAGTCTTGAATCATCAGCAAGAAACCAGAAAATAGTGTTTCCTATTCTAAAGAAAAATTTGCTAGTGATTACACTTTTTATAGTTGAGCTCCTTATACACTATTTTCCCTGCTTGTAAAGAAAATGGTAGTAACCATTTTTTATTTTAACAGAAGTAGAAGGAAATACATCCATTTGCATCACATTGTATTGTATTTGGTTTTGAAAGAAACTCTTCAGACTTCAGATATTTTTGTTTGCAAAGATGGTTTCAATACTTAGCAATAGCTTCAGTGGTTTACATGACTTTGGAATATACAAGATCGACATGTTCTACACACAGAGTGGTGCAACTGCTTCAGAGGCACTTATCCCTTCTCTTGGCTTGTGATTTAAATGAAGGACCAGTTGATATTTTTAAATGGCTCAAACTGTAATGAATGCTTAATACTAAGAGGAGTAAGATATTGCTAATAAAGTTTGGATGTCCAGAAAGGGAATAAATTGCTTGCTTAGAAAATTCACATATCCAATAATTTCTAAATATTCTGCAGAAAAAGAGGCACACTACCTAACTTTTTGTTTGTGTGCCTTCCAAAAATATAGAAACATTTTATTTGAAAACCCTGTCTTCAACTGCAACAGGAATCTAGCATAAATTTTGGAGTCAACATTGATACTAGAAAATATATTAATCTCCTTTGATTAATGAACTGTACTGAGGAATTTTAAACAGAATTCCATACAAATTATTTAATGAGAATATACTCAAGGTTCAGTGATAATGATAATAACAATAAGATCGGCCACTGTTATAAAATATTAAGGCCTTCCTATGCACCAGATAGGGTAAGGGATACATTACAAATATGCAATTTATAAGCAGACCAATTTTATGAGTTAGGTACTTTTATTCTCAAATTACAGATAATTGAAAGTGATCACTGTAAGATCATGTTTTTGGCAGGTGAAAAAGTTAAAATCAAACACCAGTCATTCTGATTCCATAGCCTATGCTTTAGACAATTGTGTTAATTTTATGATGAAGAATAATAAACCACTGCAAATACAGGGATTAAAGCAATAACACTCATTTATATTAGAGTTCACTGGTTTTGGGGTTGATTAGGAAAAAGTACATGCTTCTCTAGGAATCTCTGTTATGATTGCACTCAATATCTAAAGTTGGGGTTATCACAACTTATTTCTCACTTGCAATCATGGCTATTGTCCAGGAAGCCTATAGGTTGTCTCTTCAACTTGCTGCAGTTTTCCCAGAACATGGCTACAAGGGTGCATGTATCAAAAAATATCTCCTGAGAGAAGCTTTATTGCCTTTTCTAAACTAGCCTTCAGATTCACATTGCACCACTTGTGAGGTATGAATCATGTCTTAGAAATGATTCTGCAAGGTTAAAGCACTGTTGAATGGAAGAGAAAGAATTCCCAAATATATTATTGTTATTTTATTATAATTGTTTATTTAAAAGTATGTTAAAATATACATAATGCACAACATAAAATCTACCACCATAAGTGATCTTTAAACATACAGTTCAGTGGCATTAAGTAAATTCAAAGCTTTATGCAACCATCACCAAAATCCATCTTTAAAACTTTTTTATCTTCCCAAACTGAAGCACAGTATTCACAAAATAATAAATCCTCATTTCTCCAACCCGGCAAAACACCATACCACATTCTAGTTCTATGAATTTGACTATTCTATGTAACTCATATTAACGAAATCACAGTATTTGTGATTTATTTATTTTTGACTTATTTATATCACTAAGCATAATATTCTCAAGGCTCACACATGTTGAAGATATGTCAGATTCTCCATTCTTTTTAAGGTTGTATAATATTCTCTTGTAACCATGTAACATATGTTATAGCATATTAGATTCATCTGCTGGTGAATATGAGTTACTTTCATCTTTTGACTACTATGAATAATATTTTTATGAACAAGGGTATACAGATATTTCTTTGAGATCGGGAATTGCTTGATCATATGGTAACTCAATTTTAATTTCTTCAAAGCTTTCAGGTTATTTTCCATAGAAATTGTGCTAATTTACATTCCTAGTACATGAGTGTTCCTATTTATCCATATCTTTAGGAACACTTTTTGATAGTTGCCATCCCAATGGAAATGTGGTGGTATTTAACTGAGATTTTGATTTGTTTCCTCAATGAACAGTAATGTCGAGCAGTCTGTCACTTGATATCTTCTTTGGACAAATGTCTATTTAAGTCCCAGGCATTTTAACAATCAGATTGTTTTTTTTATATTAAAAGCTTCTTTTATATTCTGGATAACAATTCCTTATAAGATATATATGATTTGCAAACGGTTTTGTACATTCTCTGGCTTGCCTTTTCACTTTGTTGGTTGTGTATCTCGATGACCAAAGTTTTAAGTTTTGTTTTTTTTTTTTGCGGTACTGGGGGTTGAACTCCGGGGCATTCTACCTCCGAGCTATACCCCCAGCCCTATTTTTTATTCTTTATTTTGAAACCGAGTCTCACTAAGTTGCGGAGTGCCTCACTATGTAGCTGAGGCTGGCCACGAACCCGGATCCTCCGGTCTCAGCCTCCCGAATGCTGGGATTACAAGCATGCGCCACCACGCCCGGCTAAGTTTTAAGTTTTGACTGAGTTCATTTCGTCTATTTGTCTTTTGTTGCCTGTGCTTTTACTGTCATATTCAAAATATTCCTGCCAAATCCAATCCAGGGAAAGTTCTTCTCTTGAAATCTTCTAAAGCTCTGGTGGCTTTATTCCTGTGATTAAGTTTTTTATCCATTTTTAGGTAATTTTTGTATAGTATATAAAGTAATGCTCCAACTTTATTATTTAGAATGGATATCCAGATTTCCCAAAACAATTGACTGAAGAAACTGCCTTTTCCCCACTGAGTGGTCTTGACATTCTAGTTGAAGGTCACTGAACATGTACATGAGGGTATATTTCTGTATTATTTTGTTCCATTCATCTGTATGTAGTCTTTAAGAAAATCCAATTTGCATTGCAAAAAAAAAAAAAAATTCCCGAAATCCATATGGACTCCCAAGGGGTATCAGATAGCACTGACAATTGTGAAGAAAAAATAAAGTTAGAGGGCTCACACTTCTTTATTTTAAAAAAATATTGCAAATCTACAGTACCCGGCTAAGACTTCCAGTACCAGTATCAAGAGCAGGAAAAAGTGCACACCTCACCTTCTCCCTGATCACAGGAGAAACTTCCAGGCTTCCACCTTTGAGCACAGTGTTAGATGTTCTGAACATTTTTAAAGTCATCATAAAAATGCTTAGTGTTATATTTAACTAACATGTTTTCTCACCATAATAATTTTATTATATTGCAATATTATTATTATTATTGTGGTACAGGGGATTGAACTCAGAAGCATTCTACCTTTGAGCTACATTTCCAGCCCAATTTCATTTCTCATTTGGAAACAGGGTCTCACTAGGTTGATGAGAGTTTCACTATTTGCTGAGGCTGTCCTCGTACCATGATCCTCCTGTGCCATCCTCCCCCAAACTGGGATTACAAGCATGTGCCACCACGCCTGGCTTCTTATATTAATATTTGAGTCTTAGGGTATTAGTAACCATCACTTTTTTCCAGTTATATAACAATAAAAAAGAAAAAGAAAACAATCTAACAACCCAAGGCAATGACAAAAACATTATCCAGTTTATCAGAAATGGAAATATGAAATCAAAGACAACATTATTGTACTCAGACCATATTGGCTTATCTGTAATTATTTCTAATCCCCTAAAATTAAGCTACTACCTTCCAAAAATGAAGGCAACTTCACATTTTAAAATTACTTTTTTTGTGTGTGGTACTGGGGATTGAATTCATGGTTATTCTACCTCTAAAATATACCCTTGGACCCTTTCTTTCTTTCTTTTTTTTTTTTTTTTTCTTATTTTGAAACAGGTCTCTCTAGGTTGCTGAGAGTTTAGTTATGTTGGTGATGCTGTTCTCAAACTTACAATCCTTCTGGCCAATATAACTTTTTCTTTTGTACTGAGAATTGAACTCAGGGGCATACTACCTCAGAGCTACACTTCTAGACTTTTTTATTTGTGAAACAGGGTCTCTGTAAGTTGCCAAGAGTCATGCCAACTTGCTGAGTTGCAATCCTCATTTCTCAGCCTCCCAAATACTGGAATTACAGGCATGTTCCACTGCTCTCAATTTAAGATTTTTATTTAAATATAATTTAATCGTGGTAATGTTAACATTTCAAGCAAATGAAGAAAGGGTAGATTATTTAATATCTTATACAGAAAACTAGACATTTACTTCAAAATACTTTAATTTCAATCTTTAATTGATATTGTTCCAAAATTCATTCCAAAAGAACTAAAAAATTAAACATGAAATGTGAAGCCATAAAAACACAAGAATAATATAAGAAGACAGTTTTTATAATATTGGGATGCAGAAGACCTTTCAAGGAATGGCATAGGAGCAAAGACTGACATATATGACAGACTAAAAGTTAAAAGTTTTGAATGAAAATGACACAAATCAAAAAAATGCAGGAAATTGTCACATATACCATCAAAAGTTGTTATCTAAAATGGATAAAAATTCTGACAAAAATAAAAAAGTTTCTACACACAATTCAAAAATAAAAATTCACAAAAATATATTAAAAATTTCAGAAAAAAAAGAAAAACATTAAATGACCAGTGAGCATTTAAAATTGTTTGACTCAACTACCAATCACAAGAATTCAATGATATTTATTTCCCTGTGGAGGGGGCAATAATGAAAGACTTAGCACTCTGCAGGGACTGAGATGTGCTGGGTTTCCCCATTTTCTTGGCTCTGGTCTTCATCATACCAAGGCTGGCTCTCAAAGACTACCGTTACCCAGATGCTCATGTCAATTTCTTTCCAACTGAATTTGTAAGAGGAATGAAGTTACACGAGATTCAAGATTGGACAGAAGGAACAAATAAAGTTATTTCTTCCCCCTTGATCTTCCTAGGACAGTGGTTTTAACCTGCTGCTTTCCAGGCTCTGCTTCTAGCTGGTAACTCCAGCTTCCTGGTAGCTCCTCCTTCTCTCATTGCCCATTTGCCAGATCTATCATCAGGACAAAGCAGAGTGGTGGCACAGACTGGTGGGTACTCTTCCCACCAAGGCCAAGGCCATCACTCCAATGTACCTGCCCTAACTCCCACCTTGGTCTGCCACCAGTCCAGCTCTAGGTATGACAGAAGCAGCATTGTGTTAGGGATAGCCACTCTTCATGATCTCATCTTTTCCTTTGTCTGTGGCACAAATTTTGTATTTTAAATGAAGAGGATTCTGTTTTTCTGTTTGAACCCTAACTAATACCAGAAGCTAGGGCTCTCATTTGATACGGGTCTTAGTGAAGTGAAAATGATTTTTTTTTTGATGGCACTGAGATTGAACCCAGGGCCTCATGCATACTTGGAAAGCACTCAACTTTTATAGCTTAAATTATTTTGTATTAACTATTTGAATTACTCTGCATAAAATAATGTTTCCAATTTGAAAACAAAACAAAAAACATCCTCTACTTTAAACATATCCTGTATATTGTCAGGTTGAGGGAGTAAGTATGCATCTCTGATGGTTGGGGTGTGTCAAGATAGTAGAAAAACACTTTTTAAAAATTAAAAATCTCAGTTGAAGTCAAACACGACTAGAATAAATCAGGGAGAAGAACAGGGAGGGAAATAATCAATGGTGAAAGAAGTACCTGCTGCTAGGATGCAATTAATTTCCAAGCAAAAGATAATGAACTGAGATATTAGAAGATATTTTATGAGACCTACTGTGACAAAACAGAAAATAATTGTACAAGCTCAGAAGGAATGGATTCTGATGTTCTCAGAAGCTTAGGTGGCAAGCAAGCTGTCAATGATCACTTTTAAGAGGCTTCAAGAAGCCAGAGAATTGGGAACCATGTATGCTATTGTGAGGCTATAATAGATAATTCATAGCCAAGTAAAGTATGCAGTGCTTAGTGGTGTGAAGCACCAGTTCACAGAGGATGTGACACCAGCACCTGGGGAACACAGTTACTGAAATGGTTATGCACAGGAAACAGGTGTTGGTTGTAGATATAATAAGTAATATGTCTTACCCATTACTATAAGAGATACATGACTGTATCTTCAATCTGTCAGACCTAAGTTTAACCTATATCATTCTAGTAGTGAGGTCATGGACACATAACTCAAGCTCTTTTAGTTTCTATTTATCTGCAAATACAGCTAACAATCCTTATATTATATAATTATTGTATGGTGTCAGTACTTATTATAATAGCCCAATTGTCTCCCATTATTCAGACTCATATTTTGATGAGCAATTAAAAACATTAATTTATATATTCCTATATTCAAACTAGTTTGTTGTCATGAAATTTTCTCAATCATTCACTCTCTAAAATATGACTACTATTCTGTTGGGTTCCATAAAAGTGGTTTTTTTTATAACTCAGATTGAATTCATACAATGTAAATATTGTGAATACATGAGATGATGACACTAAAATTTTATTTAGATGATCAGCATATTACAATAAATAAAAGCAGTCATTTTAAGTGAAATCAATATGTGTGTGGATAAAAATTTATATAAAATAGCAACAGTGCAGATATAGCAAAATATCAGCAGTCTGACTGACAGATAACATGTGGAATTATTACTCAAGTTTTGTAATACAAAAAGTAACCAGCAAGCCGGGCGTGGTGGCGCAAGCTTGTAATCCCAGCATTCGGGAGGCTGAGACCGGAGGATCCGGGTTCGAGGCCAGCCTCAGCTACCTAGTGAGGCACTCCGCAACTTAGTGAGACTCGGTTTCAAAATAAAGAATAAAAAAAATAGGGCTGGGGGTATAGCTCGGAGGTAGAATGCCCCTGAGTTCAATCCCCAGTACTGCAAAAAAAAAAAAAAAAAAAAAAATTAACCAGCAGATTCATATAATGGTTATTATATGTTTTATAATAAATGATATACAATATACTTACTGTGTTCCAAGTGCTATTCAAAGCATCCCAGATAACTTCATCTTAATAAAAATTCCATGAAATAAATATTAATATTATTTTTGTTGTTTTTCTTATTCCCATGTACAGATGAGAAAAAGGAAATAGAGTATAGGTGTTTCAAGATACATACAAGTATAAGCATTTGTTACTTGAATTATCAGCTTAAGAGTAGACTGACAAAATATTGTATATAGAGCAGAACTCTTAAGCATGGCGAAGTCTATTTCAAGTGTTATCTCTGTCATTAATATATGAATTCAAAATGTTGTTACTATAGCAACTCTGTGAATGTGTTTCTGTGCTATACACGTTTTGCAATTTTTTTTATCAGAATAAGGAAGTTATTATTAATCACCACTTTTCTGAGAGATATTTTAATTAATTTTAAATAGTTTTACTGCATCTATTAAATTGATTATAGGCTTTTCTCTTTTATTCTGTTATTAAAATTAATTAGACTGATTTTCAAATTGGTTTAATATTTGCATCCCTGGAATAAGTTCAACTTGGATATTACATATTTTCTTTTTTAAAAAATATGCATTTTATATTCATTATTAATGTTCATCTCTACATTTATGAAGGATATTAGTAATCTCTAAACTTATTTCTTTCTATGGTCTTTCTCTGATTTTTATAATGTTACACTTATCAAATTAATTGGAAAATATTCATTTCCTTTTCTACTTTCTGAAAGGATTTTTGTAAAATTAGCATTATTTCTTCTTAAACATTTGGTAGAATTTTCCAATGAAATCACTGGATTCTACAGTTTTCCTTGTGGCTTTTAGTTTAAATTCAATTTGGTAGACATGAGCTATTCAGGGTATTTATGTCTTCCTTTCGACATTATTTATTCACTTCATTAAATTGTTAATTAGTTGGCATAACATTGCCCATGATATTCTCTTATTATATTCCTAATCTTTTTATGGTTTTATTATGGATCTCATAGTGACCGCCACTGTTTAATTCCTGATATTGATGATTTATGTTCTATGGTTCATACTGATTGGTTCTACTAGTTATTTGTCGATTTTGATGTTTCCCAAAGTTCCAGATTTTAAAGGTTAGTTCCCTTCATTGTCATTCTTCTAGTTTGTTCGTTTCTTATATATTTTTATTGTTTCATTCTTTCTACTTGGTTTGGTTTTAATTTGCTCTTCTTTTTCTAGTACCTTGAAGTAAAAACTTAGTATGTTGATTTTAGTATTTTTTTCTTAAGAATAAGCTTAAAACTAAAATATTTGCTGTAATTAGTATTTTATCTGTAGTTCAAAAAGTTTGACAAATGTATTTTTATTATTCTCCACTTTGAAACATTTTGTATTTATCTGTATAATTTTTCCTTCAATTAAGAGACTATTTAAAAATAGGACAGCTTAACGTCCAAGTATTTGATAGTTTCTTAAACATCTTATTGTTATTTATTACTAATATAATCATTGTGATCTGAGAATGTACTTTATATAATTTCAATTGAATCAAGACTTATTTTATGCTCTAGCTTTTGGTGAATATGCCACTTAATAAAAAAATGTATATTCTGCTGCTTTGCATATGACATTTTCTAAACATAAATTAAGTCAACTATTTGTTAGTGGTTAACCAGGCATGGTGGCACACATATGTACTTGGGAGGCTGAGACAGACAGATCACAGGTTATAGGCCATTACATGATAGCTTAGGAAGACCCTATTTCAAAACATAAAATAAAAAGGGCTTGGCTAAGGGTGTAGATCAGTGGTTGAATGCCTCTGTGTTCAATCTACATTAATACTTACACACACAAACATACATACACACATACGCACAATAATAATATGAATATTTGACAATGGTCTTCCGTTATTCCATTTTATTTATTTATTCATATCTGTTTGTTTATATAATTATTCTATCACTTTCTGAGAAAGAAAATAAAATTTTCCTGTGAGTTAGAAGTTATTTCTTCCTTTATCAATTTGATTTTTTTTTTTTTTCAGTACTGGGGATTGGACCCAGGAGCATTCTACCTCTGACCTATACCCCAAGCCCTATTTTTTATTCTTTATTTTGAAACAGGGTCTCACTAAGTTGTGGAGAGCCTCACTAAGTAGCTGAGTCTAGCCGCAAACCTGGATTCTCCTGTCTCAGCCTCCCAACTACTGGGATTACAAGTGTGCGCCACCATGCCCAGCTTGCTTTATGTATTTTAAGACAGTTGTTAGGAAGATAGGCATTTATTGTGGTTATTTCTTCCTGTGAGTTGATCTCCTCTCTTGATTCTGAAAGATCCCTCTTCATCTTGGTAATACTGTATCTTGAAGTCTTTTCATTTGATTTCTTTTTTTTTTTTTTTTTTGGCGGTGCTGGGGATTGAATGCAAAGGTATTCTACCTCTGAGCTACACCCTCTACTCTATTTAAGTTTTTATTTTGAAGCAGGGTCTCACTAAGTTGCAGAGGGCTTCACTAAATTGCTGAGGCTGGGTGGAAACTTGTGATCCTCCTGTCTCAGCCTTCCAAGTCCTGGGATTACGAGCATGTACCACCATCCTTAGATTCTTCATTATATTTTAATGTAGCCATTTGCTTCTTATGCATACTATTTTTATAGTATACATTTTTAAAATTCATATACTTTCAACCTATCTGTATGTGTTAGTCAGCTTTTCATTACTGTAAAAGATTGCAAAAATAATAAACTTATAAAGAGAAAAGGTTTATTTGGGGGTCACCGTTTTGAGGATTTCACTTCATGATTAAGTTGCTCCACTGCTTTGGGCATGTCATGGCACAGTCTATCATGGAGCAAGCATGTGATAGAAGAGGCCTGTTCACCTCATGGCCCAGGTGCAATAAAAACAGAGAAAGAGAAAGGGGCTGGTGTCCATGATTCCCTTCAAGGACATACCCTAATGACAGGAAGATTTCCCAGTAGCCTCACTTTTTAATGTTTCCACCACCTCCCAATAGCACTACTCTAGGAACATAAATTTTGGGGAACATTCCAGATCAAAACTACAGCATTTTATATCTATCATTTAAATGTGCCTTTTGTAGGCAATAGGCAGGTATGTCTTTATTTTCATTTATTCTAATAATCTTTGACTTTCAATTGGAGTGCTTACTTCGTTAACATTTATTAGGATTATTGTTATAGCTGGATTTATTATTTGTTTTCTGGCTTATTCTTGATATTTCTTTTTCTGTTCTCCTTTTACATTTAATTTCTTTTCTTTTTTTTTTTTTGTGGTACAGGGGATTGAATGAATTCAGGGGCATTCTACCTCTGAGCTACATCCTCAGCTCTATTTTTTATTCTTTATTTTGAAACAGGGTCTCACTAAGTTGCAGAGGGCCTCACTAGATAGCTGAGGCTGGCCATGAACCTGGATCCTCCAGTCTCAGCCTCCCAAATGCTGGGGTTACAAGCATGCACCACCATGTCCAGCTACATTTTATTTCTAATGAACTAAAAATCACTTTAATTTTTGCATTGTAGTTATTCCTTCTGACATTTTGTATTCATTGTTATGAGGATTAGACATATGTTTTTAATTTTTCCCATAACATACTTAAAGTTATTATTTTATGCTCCATATAAAGATAGAAACATTTTAAATGAGGCCCATTTAGCAATCACTTGCCATTCTTTATCTCACTAGTTTGAGGTGCACTACATATCCATACATTATAACTCTAAAAGATAATGTTAATCTTTTATTTTAAAAAGCCATTTGAAATTTAATGAAGATGGGGCGATACATATTAATTTACTCATGTGTTTACTATTTCACTGTTCTTCATTTATTCATGAATATCCAACATTTTTTGCAATCATTTCCTTTAACCTGAATAATTTCTTTTAGCATTTATTCCTATATGAACCTAGTAGAAGCAAATTCTGTTCATTTTCCTTTAGATAGAAAATGCTTTATTTTGTGCTCTTTCTTAGAGGATATTTTCACTGGAAATAAAATTCTTTGTTAATCTTAGTTTTGTTTTGATTTTGTTTTTCAGACATTTAAGGAGATTTTCTCTTTTCTTCTAATCTTTGTCTTTTGTTGAAAATTTCACACATTCTAATTGTTTTTTCCCTTATATAAGATGTATGCTTTCTCTGGCTATAGATGAGCTTTTACAATGCTATTTTTCTTAGACTTCAGTAGTTTGACTACATTGTGCCTAAGTGTTTTTCTTCAAATGTGTTCTACTTGTGTTTCAGTAAGTTTCTTAAACCTGTAAGTGTATGTGTTTCTCCAAATTTTGAGAGCTTCCTACCACTATTTCTTCAAATATCTTGTTTTTCCAATCCTTCCTCAACTCTCCTTTTAAGAAAAGGAGATGTTCTGATATTAACAGTTGGGTCCTTGAGGTGTTGTATATCTTTTTAACTTTTCTTTTTTATTTTTTTCTTCTCTGTATGATTTATACATGTATGATTTCAATTAAACATTTCTCTTCTGTTGTCAAGCATAACTAGTGAATTTCTTATTTCAGATGTTGTACTATTCAGTTCCAAAATTTACTTCAGATACTGCCTTTGGTTCTTTCTTATAGATTCTGATTATTTTCTAGTAATTTCTCTTTGATTTCTTGATGAGTATAAATTATTTTATCTGACCCCTACACAGAGTCATATCAGCTTCTCTTTCAATTCCATCATCCAGGTCATCTCAAGGTTAACTCCTATTTATGTTCTGAGAATCAACCACATTTTCTTGCCATCCACATTCTGAGAATATCAGTTGGATCTTGGACATTTTTTATATGTTGTGTGAACAATAGATTCTTTGGTATTGCACTAAGAACTATATGTCTTTTATTTTATTTAGTAGTTAAGTTGTTTTAGCGAAAACATACAACAAAGTATGAAAGTTCATATCTCAGTTCAGTCTTTCTGTCTTAGTTGAAGATGCCCTCATTTTTCGCCATGCAGTATATGGGCAGATCTAAGCTCAGGCTGTATATACACTTTTTTCTCTGCTTTATTTCTTTCTCTTTAGATTTCCCTCTCAATCTCCAGTGGGTTTTTATTTACTTCTCTGGAGTTTTCAAGCAAACAGCTGATGGGCTCTTAGCAGAGGTTAGATGCCCCTTATGCTGCATTCACAGCAGTAATTAAGGCCACTGTTGGAGAAACAAACAAAAAACTGGGAAACTTACTTCACATCATTTTACTTATTCTAAATTTTGGCCAACTTTTATTATTTGACTATTTAAAATAGAGCACTAAGGTGGCTATTTCATAAATAGTTTTTCTCAGAGTTTGTAACTTATTTATGTTAGGGTTGGTCCAGAGTTAATACCAAGTATTTGTGGGAACATTCATTGTTCATTTAATACCAGAAGCAAAACTTTTAATTCTATTCTAAGATTTGTAGGAGGAGAAAATAAAGATAGTGAAAAACAACGTGTCATTTACATACTCAGGCTGCACCCCATGATTTCACAGCAAAGGCTAGGATATGACTGTTAGCAATGAATGTAAAGGCAATTCATTCTATTCATCTA
>PVLC010039397.1:0-14305 GCA_004027655.1 Graphiurus murinus
TGTAATCATACATCTTTGTTAGATACAAGCTGATAAAGGCATACATTCACACATTTCTCATTTAACCCTTCCCTAATTCCTGCCCCACTCCCTCACCCTCCCTCCTTCTCAAGTTCAGTTTAGTGATTGACTTTGATGTGTTCATGAAAGTACATCATGCGCATTAGGGTTTCCCCCCTCCCCCCATCACCTTCTGTTAAGTCAAATTCTTTGTTCACCTAAGGTTTCTCCTTCTTCCTCTGGAGTCCCTCTTATGTCCCATTTTCTCCCTAGCTTCCACATATTAGGGAGAGCATACAATTTTTTACTTTTTGTGACTGACTAATCTCACTTAACATAATGTTTTCCAGTTCCATCAATTTCTCTTCAAATAACATGATTTTGTTTTTCTTTATGGCTGAGTAAGATTCCATTGTGTACATATCCCATAGTTTTGTAATCCATTCATCTGTTGATGGACATCTTGGCTGGTTCCATAGTTTGGCAATTGTAAACTGTGCAGCTATAAACATAGATATACATGCATTGGTCTGATAGTTTGGTTTCCGTTCTTTTGGGTAGATACCCAGAAGTGGTATTGCTGGATCATATGGTAGGTTCATTCCCATTCGTCTGAGGATCCTCCATATTGTTTTCCAAAGTGGTTGCACTAATTCGCAATCCCACCAACAATGTATTAGGGTTCCCACTTCTCCACACCCTCGACAGCATTTGTTGTTGTTTGTGTTCTTGATGATTGCCATTCTGATTGGAGTTAGGTGAAATCTCAAGGTAGTTTTGATTTGCATCTCTCTGATTGCTAATGATGTTGAACATCTCATACATTTATTGGCCATTTGTATTTCTTCTTTTGTGAAGTATCTATTTAGATCCTTTACGCATTTTTTGACTGGGTTATTTGTTTTCTTAGCTGTGAGTTTCTTGAGTTCTCTGTATATCCTAGATATGAGTCCTCTGTCAGAAGAGTAGCTGGGAAAAATTTTCTCCCACTCTGTGGGCTCTCTGTTGAGGATCTTGATAGTTTCCTTTGCTGCACAGAAGCTCTTCAGTTTAAACTACTTTTCTTAAAATCAGTTTTTTCCATATAAAATTATTGCAGTCTCTTGGTCGGAGAGAGAGAGAAGAAGAAAAGAAAGAGGAGGAAGGGAAGAGAAGAGAGACAACATAGAATTCAAACAGTCCAGAAAGTTGGACAGCTGAAGGAGACCCTGTTCCCAGTCCTGGAGTACGATGTGTATTACAGAAGCATCTTTGGTCTCTGTAAGCAGAATCCATGCCTGTCACGTTCATCAGTGCTGCAGGAGCAGGCTCCAGGTTCCTCCCCATTTGCTTTCCCCCAGCAGCTCTGCGGAGTAGAGTTTCACTGCTAACCAGCACCTTCAACTTACTTTGGTTCTATCCTCCCACCCTCTGTGTGAGCCTTGTGCCTTGTGCCTGTGTCTCTGGCACTGTGGGGACCTGTGCCCCCGTTTACTGATGTGGACACTGAGATTGGTGAGCACAAGTCAAGTGACACATAAACAGCCAAGTTTCAGAATGAACAGAGTCCTCCTGGAGCTCAGAGCTGTGGCCCCTGCTTTTGCCCAGATAAAGTGGATGGAGGTCAAGGGGGTCTTTGTCCAGCATGCTCTCCAGGGGACACAGGGCCTGTGTGAGGTTTAGAAGGCCAGCACAGGTGGGCTAGGCTGTCAGAGGAATAGGGCGGAGGCCAGCAGCTGAGAAAGGGAGGCTGGGAGCTGGGACGGCACGGAGGGTGTGACCTCTGCAGGATGTTTTCTTCAGGGTGGGGGTGGGGGGGTGGAGAGACCGTGTGTGTGTGTGTGTGTGTGTGTGTGTGTGTGTGTGTGTGTGTGTATGGACAGCAGCGGGGTCCCAGAGTCTGACCCTGACCCAGGCCATTGTTGTTGTGTCCTCTTTAGAAAATGAGGATAGCCAGGCGTGGTGGTGCATGCTTGTAATCCCAGTATTTGGGAGGCTGAGATAGGAGGATCTCGGTTCGCTGCCAGCCTCAGCTACTTAGTGAAGCCCCGTGCAACTTAGTGAGACCCTGTTTCAAAATACAGAATAAAAAATAGGGCTGGGGGTGTAACTCGGAGGTAAAATGCCGCTGGGTTCAATCCACAGTACCACAAAAAAAAAAAAAAAAGAAAGAAAGAAAATGAGGACCGCTGGGATGAACAATTCAAAGAGATCTGATTGCATTTATTTATTTAAGTTAGAAGAAGCCCAAACCCTTCTCTCCTGTGGCTGAGTGAGGAATTCCGGCTTCCTAGGTCTCCCTGTAGGCTTCTGGCTGGGCTGGAGTTCACATCCTTCCCCGGTGAGGTGGCTGCGGGCACTGATCTTTGGTTGACAGATGACAGTGCTGTCTGTCCTAAGTGGCCTGGTTCACAGCCATCCGGCTTGGCAGGGCATGGGGGCGGGACCCTGGCAGCAGACCTGGGCCCTGTCTCTGGCCAGGCACTGCTGGTGGAAGCTGCTCCAGCTGTGTGGTAGTTAGTGCGCCTCTTGTCACCAGTTCTCTGCTGTGCACGGTGGCAGGCTCAGCGAGCGGGGCTGGTGGGAGGGCCGAGATTCAGCCAGGTGTTGAATGCAGGCCGCCAGCTGGAGACAGGGACCTCAAGGCCTTTGGGATAGTTGGGGCTGTCCTGGCCCCGCTTTCCTCAGGGGTCTGACTCCTGAAGACACTAGGGCAGGAGGGGATAACAGACTCCAAGGGAGGAGGAGGCAGTAGCTCCTGGGTAGGCCACGCTGACCAGCCGGGCAGTGTGTGGAATGCCTTACTCACATGCTCCCATTGCCCTTCACAGCACCCCAGGCGAGGCTGGCCTTTCCATTTCTGTTGAGGAAACTGAGGCACGGACAGGTGAAGTCATTTGTACAAATTCACGTATAAAGCGAGGAACCAAGTCTCACAACCAGGCCTGACCGCCCCAGGAGTGAGTCATTCCTCTCTCCCAGCCTCCTCTTGGTATGGTAGCACGGGCGGTGGCAGGCCCAGCCCCGGCTGCTGGGGGTACTGAGCAGTGAGGCATCCCAGTGCTCAGCAGAGCACCTGGCAGATGTCACACTTGGTAAGTGCTAGTACTTATCACTGAGTCCTTTATATTCATGACCTCCGTTGCCTGCATACCACATCAGACCTGTTGGACCCTCGTTTTCACTGCAGAACCACCTTTGAATAGTGTCTAGTAGGAGACTCCCAGCCAGGCCAGCAGCACTGTCCCCATGCCCTGGCCTGCTCTGGCCACCTGCCCTGCACAAGGTCACCTCCCACCAGCTATCAAGGCAAGAGGGCATTGTGGGTAATGCCAGGATGTATCATTTTTTGTTGGTTTTGGCATATTGTTTTTCCATCAGCTATTTTTTTTCTCCGTGCTTAGAAATAATATTCCCAAACAGGAGGCTTTGAGGAGGGCCCGTGCTCAGGTGGGAAGAGGCTGGCCTTACCTGGCCCTGGTCCTGTCCTGTTCTTTCCCCTCCTGTTGGACTCAGCCTGACCACTTGGGGGACACAGGACTTTAGGCCCCAAAGCTTGGTCCCTGCTCTTGTAATGGGCTGGGCCTGGAGGTGGTAAGTGGCACACATACTTGAATGATTTCGTATTTGTTTAATACTAATTATATTTCTTACAAAACCAAAACAAATGGCACTAGGACCCACACCCATGATTTCACCGTATCTTATTGCTTATGGGAAGATTAGGTAAAGAGAGCTTAAGAGAGAGACTGCATACTCACGTGAGAGTGCCGAAGCCAACCTGAAGAGGGGTGTTAGGCGCTCGTGGTAGTGGAGGTAAGGTGTGGTGATGGTGGAGGGTGGGTGCCCGCAGCTGGCTGGGGTGATAGCTATTAGACTATGGTTGACTAGTCCAGAAGCAGGCAGACCCCTCTCTGGGAACTATTTGCCCCCTGCAAGGTCTAGGCCTGAGGCTCAGTCAGGCTGGAGGGTCTCAGTCCCTACCTATTTTTTGCGGCCCACTCTATGCTGCATGTCCACAGTTTCAGTCAGATCCTCGATACTGTGACTCAAAATACCTGATGGCCACAACGCAGAGGAAGGAAGGCTTGTTCGTTCACAGTTCTGGAGATTTCAGTCCATCTTAGGCTAAGTCATGTCCTTGGAGCTCGCGACATGGTGCAGGGGGAATGAGAGACTTTTAAGGCCACACCTCCACTGACGTACCTTCTCCAGCAAACCCTCCCGGCCTCCCTTGTCATCCCATAAATGCTTAATCCATCCATGCATTTATCCATTGATGATTTAGAACCCTTATGGTTCAGTTATTTCACCTCTGAACATTTTGCTCTGTCAATGCATGAGTTCTTCCAGGAGACATTCTATTTCTAAACCCTAACATCCACTTTCCCATAAGCAAGCTTGGGCCGGAGTCCCTGGACATAGGACTCCGAAGGCTGGCTGTGCAGTGAGGAGCACATTGATTACATCTCAAGCAGATAAAAATAGTCGGTGAGAAATGTGAGGAATTTTAATGGCTACTCTGCATCTTTGGAGCCTGGAAGGCCTGCTCCTTGTAGGCCAAGGTGAGAGGCCAGCTGGGCCAGCGCTGCCTGGACATTGCCCTCCTCTCCTCTGATTAGCTGTCAGTCATGTGGCCTAGGGGACTTGTGGGAACACAGAGGGGGAGTAGGGCAGAACCCTCCTTGCACAGCTCCTGGCTGTGGCGGGAAGTGGTGGGCTTGATTCAAGGCGCCTGTGGCTGGGCTCTGGGGCTTGTGGGGCAGAGCTTTTAGGCCAAGTAACAACAGCTCATCCTGAGTGCTTTGACCAGTGAGGGCAATTAGTGGCTTCTGCCCCATTGCAGGATAGGCAGTTCGGGTGGGCCAGAGGCCTTTTGGAAGCCTGAGATGAGATGAGATGCAGCCTTGGTAGCAGGAGGATGCCGTCCACCAGCCCCCACAAGGAGGATCCCAGGGGAGGATTTCCAGACAGAACCAAGAGCCACCACTGGGGGACTTGGAACTACAGCAAGCATGGGTGTCCTCAGAAGCCACACTTGGCTCATCTGAGGAGCGGTGCTGTTTCTATTTGGAAGCAGCCCGGTGATGCTGTTCACAGGAGGGGCGAGCTTGGTTTCCTCCCGTCTGTCACTGGAACCAGGACCTTGATGAGCCCTTGGTCCTGCCTCCTAGCCCCATGACAATGACTGACTCCACACCTCGGCCTGTGTGTTGTGCATGGTTGCAGTAGCTCCCCAGCCCTGCGGCCCACCGTGCTCCTGGGGTCAAGTAACAGCAGCTCATCCCGAGTGCCAAGACCAGGGAGGGCAATTTAGTGACTTCTGCCTTATGGCAGAAAGCTGGAGCACCAGGGAAGGGCAGGTATGTGGCAGAAAGGACAGAAGTCTATGGGTTGCGGGGCTGTATTAGACTCTCAGAAGCCGAGGCCCAGTGTGGTGGCTCCAGCTTTCCTTTCTGTTTGCTGGGTGGGGCTCCAGAGGATGAATTTGCCCCATGGATGGGCAGGGCCTCAGACCCCAGAAGGTCTGCACCAGAGCAGCTGGCGTGCAGCATCTTGGCCTGCTGCCCATTTTAGAAAAGAGGCTGAGGCCCCAGAGGACGTGAACCCACTCTGACGCTTGGTGTCCCAGAGACCTGGGGCCCCTCATTTAATCACCTGGCTGAGCCTCAGTTCCCTCTTTTTTAAAGTGGATTATTGTCTGGGGTTTGGTGAAATCAGTTTTTAATTACCCCAGTAACATGATTATACAGTTGGCCTTCTGTATCTGTGGGTTCTGCATCCACAGATTCAACCAACTTCAGATGGAAATCATTTGGGGGAAAAAATTGTGTTCATACTGAACATGTACAAACTTTTTTCTTGTTGTTCCTAAACAATACAGTATAACAACTATTTACGTAGCCTTTACATTGTATTAGGTATTACAAGTCATCTGGAGATGATTTAAAGTCCACGGAGGATGTGCGTAGGTTCTCTGCAAATGCTACACCATTTTATATGAGGGACTTGGGCATCAGAGGATTTTGGTATTCGAGGGGTGTCCTGGAACCAGTTCCCCACTGATACCAAGGGATGACTCCTCTGATCTGTTCAACATTAGAACAATTTTGATAAGGCTGAAGTGTCTGCTCCCCGGCCCCTGCACCTCCATTCTCCTCTTCCCAGGAGGCCACCATGGTGGTCTCTTTGCACGTATTCACCTACATGTGGATGCCTTGCAGACCTTTGTGTTTTCAGTTTTCTGGATGTCCAGGTAGCGTCGTGTCCCAGGAATCTCCCTGTATTTGCTCGTTGGCGCATACTGTGGCTGGCACTCTGCATGACAGGATTGACAGGTTGGCTTTCTTTTGGTCACAGCATGGTGCTGTAGCGTAGAGTCCTTCCAAGGCCTTCAGAGTTTCTCAGATTGTCGGGTAAGAGGAACTGTGTTGCCCTAACGGTCCCTGAGCTCAAATGTGTCTCCTGGCACGCATTTGGGGACTGGGGCAGGCGCCGAGAGGTAGATTTGCTGGCATCAGGTGTGAGGATGTTTCTGAGCACGACGCCACAGAAGGACAAGGGAAGCCGGTGCGTAGAGCCCCCAGCTTTGTGTCAGATTCCATCCCAGGCACCTACATCTTCTCACCAACTCCTCTTTGATGACATCTAAACCCTCATTTTACAGGAAAGGAGAGGGGAGCCAGAGAAGTTAAGTAATGTTTACTGTCACTCAGCTGCAGAGGGCAGGAGAGACTGAACCCAAGGCAGGTTTCCCCCAGCTGCCTGTCCTTCCTGTCTGACAGGGGACAGGAGGAAGGCAAGAGCTTGGTCTCTGCGGGGACCCAGGAAGGCCTGGCTGGGCTGCATCTGTGTGGTGCCAGGAAGAGTGAGTTGCCTGGTGGTTCCTGGGGCAGCCCCAGGACAGGCTGCTTGGGTCTAAGGGTCCAGGGCGGCTGGGTTTCTTCTGTCCCCCTTCCCTTCCTCCAGAGTGCCCCAGCCCTGTGCATTCTTGGAATCTGTAAGTCGTGCCGTGTTCCGTGGGCACCAGGAGTTTTCTTTGAAACCTGTGGCACCAACATCTGTTAGCTCTTAAAGAACAGGAAGATTGACAAAGGCCTGCTGGGGTGGTGGTGGGGAGATCCGAAGTTCAGGAGTTTGTAGTATCAGAGACAAAGCAGAGAAACCCAAGCAAACTCCAGCCTGCTCCCCACGCCCCGCTTTGATGTGGTTTTCCTGTCCTCAGAGGCCTTATAAGGCATGTGCCTGCTATTCAGGGCTCGGGCCACACACCCAGTGCCCGGAGGAGCTGGCCTCTCTTCCTGGGGCCAGCCTGGGGCCAAGCACAGCTCCTGGGGCCAGCAGAAGGGGCAGCACTGAGAGGCACATCTAGGCCATGTGGCCTGAGAGGCCACCAGACCAGTCTCCTGGGCAGGGTCTCTGGGGATCCAAGGAAGTCTTCAGTAAGAATTTGGAGCAGCTGAGACTGATAGTCCTGCAGGCCAGAGGGGAGGGGGCTTGGGATCTGGGGCCAGAGTGACAGCTGAGTGGATGCTTCCATGAAGGGTGGTCACTGCATAGCAAGCCTCCACTCAGGTTTCTTATAAAGAAATGCAGGGGTGAAGGGTATTGATTCTGGCACTTCCTAGCTGGGTGACTTTGGGCAAGTCGCTTAACCTCTCTGTGCCTCAGTTTTCTCATCTGCAAAGTGGGAATAATGAAAATCTTTTGGAATACCTCAAAGTTCAACACAAAGCACTAAAAACAGTGCCAGTCAGGCTGGGAATGTTTCCAGGTATCTGTGGGAATGCCTGGAAGTAGAGAGTCTTTCAGCTTCTCCCAGCCATGTTCCGTAGCCATTCAGTAACAGTAGACAAAGTGATAAACAACGGTGCTCTGTGGCGCTACCCTTGTGGCCTTGGGTATCAGCCAAGCACTCATCCACAGCAGCCCTGACCCCTCACTACCTCCCTCATATGTCACACGTGCTATCCACCTGTCCACTAGCAGAGGGGCTATAGGAATGTCCCTCCGCCTGCTGCTCTAGCTTGCATGGGGCAGAGCTGAGAGTTGGGCTGGGGTCTGACTCCAGCTGCAAGCCCTCTGCACCAGGCTCTGGGACGCATGGCTCTGAGAGTCAAGGGTCAGAACTGGCTCCCAGCAGCACCTGCCTTCCTGCAGGACAATGCTAAGGGCCGGGCTGGGCCGGGCTGGGCAGGGAGTCCCCACTGCCTGGGAGGGGCTGTGAGTCCCTTGATTCTGCTATCTGACCTTGGCTGGGATATGGGGGAGCTAGCCTGAAGCCTGACTCTGCCCTCTGCATGATGGGTCAGAGTGAGTCACCGACCTCCTGGAACTCCCTTCTCAGTTAAACCCAGGGTTACTGGAAGGCCGTTCTCCAGAGGTCCTGGGGAGGATCCGTCCACAGTGCCCCACAACAGGGATGCCTGGCCGATAGTGTGGGCATTCTGGGTCTTGTTTTCTGTCTCATAGCCAAGGAGAATTGAGACCGCTTTCCCCTTCCCCTCTCCCCTCTCCCTTCCCCCTTCCCCCTTCCCTTCCCTTCTCTCCTTTTCTTTTTCTTCTCCCCTCCTCTTCTCTCCCTTCCCCTCCTTCTCTCCTTTCTTTTCTTCCGTGTGTGTGTGTGTGTGTGTGTGTGTGTGTGTGTGTGTATGTATGTGGTACTGGGGCTTGAGCCCAGGGGGTCCCCTTTCTTGGAATAAAATTGTAATGATTGTACATCTCACTTTACAATTTGCAAGTCCCTTCTTCCTGAGAGATGGTTACCTAGTTGCGGTGATCTGAGGTGTTGGAGTCAAGCTTCCAGCACCTCTCCCCATGCCTGACACTCAGAATTGAGCACCAGATGCCCGCTATTCCATGGTGGTGTGGTTTGTTCTTGTGCCTGTTCTACAGATAAGCAGACTAAGGTCCAAGTCAAGGGAGGCCATGGGGCCAGGACTCGATCCTGTGTTGGCCCAGCATCCCAGGCTGCCTCCTGTGTCTAGTGCCCCAGTCCCTGAAGACCGCAGACACTGCAGGACACAAGCTCCAGCTCCTCTTGTGGCTCAGTGCACTGGACGGCGTTTTGCTGTTGTTGACTATTTGCAGGCACAGTGCCTCAGTGGACCAGGGAGTTTGGGCAGGGTACACTTCAGTGGTAAGGGGCTAGTTCTGGAATTCTGCTTCGAGAGAGCTTGGCCCTCCCAGCCATGGTCAGGGTGATGGTGCCTGAGTGTGTAGCACAGGCAGGTGTCAGTGTTGGGGCCCGCAGCTGCCTTGGTAGAGGTGACATTTGGAGTCTCTAAACTCCTCCAGGTGTGCCAGGAAAAGACATGGAACTCAAAAGGCCCAGCAGCCTTTCCCCGTATGGTATGGCGAGGGTGGCAGCCAAGGTTAGTGTGGGTCCTTCTTCACAAGGGCGCTTGGTGTGGAGGGGCTCTGCAGTCCCTTGAAGACCATTCAGCTTCTGCAGGAAGTGTGGCCCACCAGCCTTTTGTGGGTTGGTACTCGGAAGCTGTCTTTCTCCAGCATGAAAGACAGGCGTTAATTGGCTGCTGGGCATCTGAGCCATCTGACGATGCCACCTGTGTGTGTCCCTTTCCTGTCACCATCTCTCAGCTCCCTTGTCAACTCTGGCTCTGTTAACACAAACAGCCAGTTTACAAGCCCAGGAAATGTTTGTGATTATCATAATTGGTGCAGGAGGAGAGAGAAGGCAGCCTGACTCCAGGAAGAAAGTAGCCTGGTTTTGAAGTAAATGGTACACTAGGAGCCTAAGCGGCCACACTTTAGCAACCTTTAAGAAACACTGTGTAATGCTCTAGAAGCGTTGGAAAGAAGAAAGAGAACAGAGAAGACCATCCTCATCCGCAGAATTCGAGCTGTTTGTCTTTAAAACAAAACAGAGGAGGCAGCAGCTGGCTTCCAGCTGTGGCGGGCTCCCGGCCTGCACAGCGCTGTCTTTGGTTCATCAGGACAGGAGTGGCTCTTCTTTTGAGCTTGGTAGGGATTTTTTTTTTCCCCTTCCAAGGAGAGGGTGTTTTTTTCTTTTTCTTTCTTCTTTTTATAAAGAGAAGTTGGTGACAACTGCTGCATTTGGCCTTTCTCTTGCTTGTCATTTTGTGGGTTGAGAGTCTCTGCCATAGCATCATTGTGAGTATTAAGAGAGAGAAGGTGACATAACCTCCCCCTCTCCGCCAGACCTCATCTGTCCCCAAAGGAGGAATATTTCCAAAGTGGGTTCCTTGAAACATGAATCCCACATGATACTTTTGAAAGGCAAACTGCTGTGGTCTAAATAGTTTCCGGAGAAAGCAATATACACCAGCACACGGAGATTCACATTGTTTATAACTGTAGCAAAGGGACTGATAAGTCCTGCAGTAAGGACTTTGACACACTCTTCTTTGATCACAGAACCCTTCTTGGCAGAATATCAATGAATACAGAAGCTAGTCTGATGAGCCTGAGTCTGGCTTCTTCCATATCTATAGTCATCCTGCTGAGGTGGATCAGCTAGATCAGTCTGTTGACATCACAGACACCTCAGCCTATGTACCAATGAAACTCCCCTGGCCAACCTGAGCACACCTGCGGCGGCATGTCGGATTGGTGGGAGGAGCCCTGCCACGTGGACCTGGTACCATATCTAGCTCACTAATGGGGCTAGGCAGGGCGTGTGTGAGGGTCAGGCTGACACCTGGAAGTGGTGTGAATTGGTGAGACCTGGAGTTTGAGTGAGCAGGCGGGTCCTGGATGTCTGCCCCAGGCTTTGGGCTCCTGTTGAGAACAGCCGGACCCACGGCACGCAGGCCCCGTGGCTTCCTATAAACCTGCCAAGACAGTCCCCAGCATTCTCCACTGGAGATCAAGTTTGCAGGGGAGGCTTGCCGTCCTGTGGCTGCTGGGTTAGCTCAGTGGGTCGGCAGGGTCACGGGTCACTTTCCGATCTGGTTGGACAGTTCTGGGTGGTGGTGGGGGCTTCCTTCCTGAGAAGGGTGGGATTGTATGGCAGGCTCTGGCTGAGAAATTTGCTCCACAATGAACTCTTCAGGCGAGCAGGCCCCTCTCTGCTGACCTGATCCTGACAGGAGCCTCCGAACGGTCCTCCTGGTGGCCCGACCCCACACTCCTAACGTCCCTGCTTCATCTCCTACAGGAGCTGGTGGGTGAGGTTTGCAGAGAAGCGCTCAGTGAGGAGGAGGAGGAGGACTTCCGACTAGAAGGTACTTGGAACCCACAGCCCTGTTCCCAGCGGTGGAGGGGTGGGGACGGAGGGGTGGGGACGGGGTATCATCTGCAGGTGCTGTGACCTGGTGGGGCGGGTGGGGAGGAGGCAGAGGAAAGCATAGCCCTTCACGGGCCAAGCCCAGACCGTAGCCTGAGCTCAGAGGGCCACATCCTGGCCCTGTGTCTGTCAGCATGGAATCTTGGACAGGCTGCCAGTGCCAGCTTCCCCCTCTGGGGTAGTAGTAATATGAGGGAGCCCCGCAGGCAGAGGCAGGCATGTAATTTGCGCTGCATTCAAAGCTAATCTTTCCCCTGGTTCTACATTCATGTCATTGCCAGGTGTACACACATGCATGCACACACGTGCACACACAACCAGCCTGTCTTCTATCATCTGCTCTTATGCTTGCTTTCTTCATGAGAAGTACTGATGTGTGGAGAGATTAGGATGCTAGTTTGGAGCCCCAGCCACTGGTGTGCTGATTGGACATTGGACAAGCCCCGTCACCTCACCAGCCTCAGTTTCCTCATCCCTAGAATGTAATGAGGCCCTTTCCCTGTGTGGCCACCACATTGCCTCCAGGAGCAGCTGACTTCCAGAAGCTGAGAGTGTTTGCTGAGTGGGAGAAACCTTCTTTAAAATTCAGAATCAGAGAAGAGAGTGGTGGGTGTGGCGCAGCCCTGGAGAGTAGGGACTTCTCAGCTGAGGCCAGGGTGGGCATCTGGCTGCAGAGCTGATTCAGCCTGAGGTGCTCTGAGGGCCTCCACGGGGAGCAGAGCACACTGGCAGACTCCGGAGGGGTACCCGGCCTACCTGAAGACTGGCCACATCGGCCAAGGAGCTGGTTTAAATGAAGGCTCTGGCTGCACCCAGGCTTGCCAAATCCCATGGTCATTTTCTGAAGCTCCTTGTGACTCCAGCACATCCTACATTTGAAGAAATGCGCTCAGCTGCCCAGAAGTTGGAGGCAGGCTGGGGTCCAGGTATCTCTTAGGCTTTGCTCAAATTCAAGCAGGCTCAGATCAAGGGGAGGAGGCACCGAAGGCCCTGTACAGGCCGTGGTGTTCCAGTGAGTGTGTTTGCCCCTGGCCTTGAAGCTCACACTCAGGGCTCAGCGGCTTTGACCTCCCCACTCCCTCATCCATGGCCCCCCGGCCAGCACTCCATCTGCCTGTCGCTGTCCTCCATCCCAGCCTTCCACCATGGCCTGTTCATGCATTTGCTTTCTCCCTGTCTCCCATCCATCAGCCAGCCCACCCTCGCCTGACACCCAGCCACCTGCAGTCTGCCGTCCACCTCCCCTCCTCCACCCGTCCGTCTACTTATGATCCGTCTAGCTACCCTTCTTTCCCCTCTCTATCACTGATGGGGTCCCTGGTTAGAACCCAAAGCTAGGAACCTTTATGTCCCCCGAGGCTCAGCCTGAAATCACGTGACTGGTTTCAAATGAGATGTCTGCCTGCAAACATACGAAATGAGCCGTGGACCTGGTTCCTTCCAGTTCAGGCAGTGGCTAGCTGTGACATCATGGGCAGGTCCCTCCCTTTCTGGGCCTCCTGAGTGGTGACATGGAGCTGGACTCGTAGGGGGCCCACTGCTTTGGGGTGGTGCATTGGTTGGCTGGTAGGGATACATACGAGGGGCCCATTTCCATTTCCTGCCAGGGAGAGGCTGTGAGGTTGGTGGCACTCTCTCAGACCCTGAGGCCTTGCCAGCTAGGGGGCCTCGAGGTCACCCAGGCATCATGGAGCCTCCACTAGCCTGCCTCAGTTTCCCACTTAGGGGGTTGAACTAGGTTGGTGGTCAAACTTTTCAGTCCCCCTTTTCAAACAAAAGCTTATACAGAGGCCCCCAAAGTAATCTAGTTAAAACAGACTTCAGAGAGACACATACAGTATGATATTGTGTATGTGTGCTCTGTATTTTCTCGGGGTGCCACATACGTGTGTTCTTATGTGGACAGAGGCCTAGGGAGATAATGCCAGCTATTTCTAATCATGGGAAAGGGTGGCCAAGGAGGGTTTTAGTATTATTTCTAGTGAATGTTTTAGCTTTTACAAGAAGAATGTAGTCAGGTATTCCTTCTGAAATGAAAAACGGAGGAGAGAATTCAAAAGTGAAAACGATAAAGCAGCAACAGCTCTTGGTTGAGCCAGGTGGGCACCTGCACCGGCCCATCCACTTGGTCCCTGAGACCCTTTGGAGAGATGCTGGGCCCAGTGGCTGCCTGTGGTGCAGTGGCCCGATGTCCGTCGTGCCTGGGCAGGGGTGCTGCCGTGGCGGGCAGGCCCCCACAGCCAGGGCTGGTGAGCCCTGGCCGCCGCGCAGAACTTTCACCCACCTGCACCTGCAGCTGCAATGTCCCTCTCTGCTGTGGCCAGGGAGAGCAAACTGAATCCTGAAAGTCTTCTTTGTCTTCCTGTTGGCCAAGTTCATTGCCTCTTGGCGGGCTGGAGAGCTGTTTAAGGGAGAAAAAAGGCCATCTGAGGCGTGAAGATAAAAAGAAGTCTTTTAGCCATCCCGGGAGAGGATGGCTTTAGCCTCTGCGTTGTTACGTAAAGCCAGCCCTAATCCTGAGTCTTAGCCGCCTTAACTGGCCAGCTGGGACGCAAGGAGAGGAGATTAAGGCCTGCTTGGTGCAGGGCTGTGGGCTGCAGCTCCTTTTGAACTCCGGGAAGAACAAAGTAAACATCAAAAGTTCCAAGCCCTGGGAGCCTGCCGGGCGTGGCAGGGTGGGGAGGTGAGGCTCCAGGGAGGGGACCCTCCTGCTGACCCAGCAGGAGTCCTGGGACAGGGGAGGGCAACCCCTCACGCCCCTCCACTGCCTGCCTGGCTTCCCACCTTCCCAGCTGGGCAGGACAGGAGGCCAGACAGTGGCAGCCCATGGTTGGTGCCCCTGGGTAAGGGGGAACTGGTGCCGCCCTGCCGGGCAGACCGTGTCACCGTGTGACCTCCAGGAGTCCCCTTTTCCCAGGCTGCCCTCCTATCCATCACAGACTCTCCTGGACTCGCTCTCCAAGAGAGAGACCTGAGACCTATGAGTGCTTCTGTCCCCCTTTCTCTGGTCCCCTGTCTGCCTCGCACCAGGGCTGTCCCCCCCCCCCCCCCCCCCCC
>PVLC010039398.1:0-14305 GCA_004027655.1 Graphiurus murinus
CCCAGTCCTATTTTTTTTTTTTTTTTTTTTTGTGGTATGGGGGATTGAACTCAGGGGCATTCTACCTCCAAGTTATACCCCCAGCCCTATTTTTTCTTCTTTATTTTGAAACCGAGTCTCACTAAGTTGTGGAGGGCCTCACTAGGTAGCTGAGGCTGGACGAGAACCCGGATCCTCCGGTCTCAGCCTCCCGAATGCTGGGATTACAAGCTTGCGCCACCATGCCTGGCTCCCAGCCCTATTTTTTATTCTTTATTTTGAAACAGGGTCTCACTAAGTTGCGAAGTGCCTCACTAGGTAGCTGAGGCTGGCCGAGAACCAGGATCCTCTGGTCTCAGCCTTACAAGCATGCATCACCACGCCCGGCTTTAATTTTTGGAAACAGGGTGTTGCTAAGTTGTAGAGGGCCTCGCTAAGTTGCTGAGGCTGGCTTTGAATCACAATTCTTTGAATCAGCCTCCCAAGTATCGGGCCACAAGTGTGGGCCACCACCCCTGGCAAGGCAGAAGTTTCTGTATATTTCACTCTGACTGGTGCCATATTTCAATTTTAGTTTTGCTGAAGACAGTTGCATTATGTGGTTATTGGCAGTTATCAGCCTTAATTGACCTATCATTGTTTTCAGCATTCTTTTACTTTGGTTCTTTTTCCTGATTCTCTTCAATATTTACTTTTCCCTTTAGTTCTGGTTACAGTCACATCTTTAAATAGTCATTAAATGTGTGCTGACTGATGTATATATAATTGTACCTGTTTTTTTAAGATGGGCACTTTAACCCTGAAGTGGTCAAGTATCGACAGCTATGCTTCAAGTCACAGTACAAGCGATACCTCAGCTCTCAGCAGCAGTATTTCCATCGGCTGCTGAAGCAGATTCTTGCTTCCCGAAATGTAAGTAGTACTGGCAACTGGATGTGAAACATGGGCAGTCAACTCTCAGGCATTGTGACCTCAAGAAGTGGTTCAGATGCAAAACACAAAAGGTACCACTAAGAAAAAAATGCTATCAGTTAAGCCACACATGAACCATGTATTTTTTTTCCTTATGAACAGTTTTAAGATGTACTCTGATTTCAGAGATGTTAAAGCATGGAAAAAAAAAAGCATTTTCTTTTTTTTTTTTTTTTTTTTTTTGCAGTACTGGGGATTGAACTCAGGGGCATTCTACCTCCTAGCTATAGAGCTATACCCCCAACCCTATTTTTTATTCTTTATTTTGAAACTGGGTCTCACTAAGTTGCGGAGTGCCTCACTAGGTAGCTGAGGCTGACCTCGAACCCGGATCCTCCAGTCTCAGCCTCCTGAATGCTGGGATTACAAGCGTGCGCCACCACGCCCGGCTAAAAGCATTTTCTAAAATTGATGAAATGTAGCTTTTTCTTTTCTTTTTTTTTTTTTTAAATTTTTGTAGTACTGGGGATCGAACCCAGAGCTATTCTATCTCTGAGCTACACCCCCAGCCCTATTTTTTATTCTTTATTTTGAACCAGGGCCTCACTAAGCTGCAGAGGGCCTCACTAAGTACTGAAGGCTGGCTGTGAACCCAGATCCTCCTGTCTCAGACTCCCAAGGGTGTGTTACCACGCCCAATTATAAAGTAGGTTTGTAATTTACTAAGTTAAACAGGCGAATTTCAGATATATCACGGATGGGTGAGAAAAACTGGGATGCATTTGAAATTGATGTGCAAGTGTGCTCAGACCTCTGAATACTGTGACAGACACATAGAACATGAACCTCAGTGGCAGAATTGTTCTGAGTTCTTTAAGTGATTCTTCAAGCTTCAACATAGAAAAACTTAGAGGTGTGTATAAATTTTCATCTTCTGTGAAAGAATTCAAAACTCGGTTATGGAAATTTCATCATGTAATACTGGTTGGGTATTCCTTATCTGGAATGCTTGGAACTGGAACTGTTAGGTTTCAGATTTTTGAATATTTGCATATATGTAATGAGATAGGTTGGAGATGGGAGCCAAGTCTAAACATGAATTTATATCTTATATATACCTTATACACATAGCCTGAAGGTAATTTACACACTATTTTTTTTTTTCTTTTTTGTGGTGCTGGAGATTGAACTTGGGAGCATTTTACCTCTAAGCTACACCCCCAGCCCTATTTTATTTTTATTTTGAAATAAGGTCTCACTAAGTTGATGAGAGTTTATTTGTTGAGTCTGTCAATAACAAGCGTGTGCCACCACACCCGACTTGTATCCTATTGTTATTTATTTATTTATTTTTATACTACTGGGGATTGAACCCAGAGGTATTCTACCTTTGAGTTACATCCCCAGCCTGATTTTATTTCTTATTTGGAAACAGGGGCTCACTAGGTTGATGAGTCTGTTTGCTAAGGATATCCTTGAACCTGCAATCCTCCTATCTCAGAGTCCCAAGTGCAGTGATTATAGGTGTATAGGTGTGCACCCCATGGTTGGCTTTACACACTTTTTTTTGCTGTATAGGAGATTGAACCCAGGGACATTCTACCTCCAAGTTATACCCCCAGCCCTATTTTTTATTCTTTATTTTGAAACAGGGTCTCACTAAGTTTCGGAGTGTCTCACTAGGTAGCTGAGGCTGGCCGCAAACCCAGATCCTCCAGTCTCAGCATCCCAAATGCTGGAATTACAAGTGTGCACCACCATGCCTGGCTATTCTTTATTTTGAAACACGGTCTCACTAAGTTGCAGAGAGCCTCACTAAGTAGCTGAGGCTGGCCGAGAACCTGTGATCCTCCTGTATCAGCTTCTGAAGTATTGGCATTACAAGTGTGTGCCACCATGCCCAGCTTACACACTATTTTTATTTTTTTTTTTCGGTACTGGGGATTGAACTCAGGGGCATTCTACCTCCAAGCTATACCCCCAGCCCTATTTTTTATTCTTTATTTTGAAACAAGGTCTCACTAAGTTGCGGAGTGCCTCACTAGGTAGCTGAGGCTGGCTGCAAACCCGGATCCTCCGGTCTCAGCCTCCCAAATGCTGGGATTACAAGCATGTGCCACCACGCCCAGCACACACTATTTTTAATGTGCTTATATTTTGGCTTTGCTCTGTTTTGTGAGGTCAGGTATGGAATTTTCCACTTGGAGCCTCATATTGGTACTCAAAGTTTTAGATTTTGGAGCATTTTAGATTTTTGTATTAGAGATGCTTAGCCTTAATAGGGCTCTTTTTATTGGGACGTATTCATATATCTGTATCCTTGTGATATGGAGGGGAGGGAGTTAAGCTTGTTTAACATTGAAGAGAGTAAAATGTAGACTTACAGAGTGTACCTTGTTTCTGGGCAGGATGTAATGTGTGTGCTCCCATCTGATCTCCTCCTAGGATCTCCTGGAGATGGCCCGAAGGAGTGGCCCAGCCCTTCCCTTCCGGCAGAAGCGCCCCTCACCATCCCGAAGCCCTGAGGAGCGGGAGTGGCGGACCCAGCAGCGATACTTGAAAGTCTTGAGGGAAGTGAAGGAAGAGTGTGGTGACACAGCCCTGTCCTCTGATGAAGAGGGTGAGTGTCCCGGGCACTTTGAGTAGGGGTATTGGAGCCAGTGGTAGCCATTTATCCCCCCAGTAAAGAAGCCCTCTGAGTTGTCTTGGCTGGGGATGGGTGGGGGTGGAAAGTGGGACTCATAAGCCCCTGGTCTTTGAGTTACTGAGACATTGCTGTGAGGCAGGAGGATCCATGCCCTCCTTACCCTGTGTGCACAGCACTTGAATACAATGAGAACCCCTGGACGCATCCCCACAGTGCAGGGTCTCTCCACAGTAGGCCTTCTGGTGCCATTGTGCCACTTGAGAGAACTGCTTTTCCCCTTACAGGAGAGTAGTAGTGACTGTTGGCCTGCTGCAATGCGACCCCATCACTCTGTTGAAGTCTCTCTTCCTGCAAGAGCCGTTTAAATGACCTAACTGTGCTCCAGCTCGTCTGGGGAAGGGTCAGAAAAGAATGTGGAACCCTGGCCTCCATGTTGTTGGCTTAGCCCTGTTGAACCCAAATGGCCACTTACCCAATCTCCCTTATTGGAGTCCACAGCCACGTTGGATTTACAAGAAAAATTTTCTTTTGAAGATCTCAGCTCATGGCTTCCGAGCTCTCCTGCGCGTTCTCCTAGCCCTGCGGTGCCCCTGAGGGTGGTGCCCACGCTTTCCACCACGGATATGAAAACCACAGGTGAGAACTGGGCTGATGGCTGCTGTCGTTCTGGGAGATCACAGTGTAGAAATGAGGGCAGTAGGGCCTAGGTATTTACCTTTTAGGAAGTAAAGCGGTGCTCCTTAGAAGTAGGCGGTTTAAGGAGGCCTTTTTTTTTTTTACAGTTCTGCTTTTTTATATCTAGAGATGGACTTTCCTTTGTTTGGAAATTGTCCTTGGGATCAGCTGGTATTTGGAGTTAAAGGAAGCAGAATCTTGAAATAGCAACACTAGCTAAGAATTTAGTAAGAGCTGGTTTTTGTACTAGCTAAGTAACTGAAGTCATTTATTAGCCAGCGTATAGAAAAGCAGAAGTGCTGATCCTATGACTGTGAAGATTGTTGATACTTGTAGTACACAGGAGCCAGAAGAGAAATATCTTACTTTTTTTGTGTGTGGTACTGGGGATTGGACTCAGGGGCATTCTACCTCTGAGCTACACCTCCAGTCCTATTTTTTATTCTTTATTTTGAAACAGGGTCTCACTAAGTTGCGGAGGGCCTCACTAAGTAGCTGAGGCTGGTCGAGAACCTGGATCCTCCAGTCTCAGCCTCCCAAGTACTGAGATTACAAGTGTGCGCCACCAAGCCCAGCTAGGAATATCTTACTTCTGAATGTTGCTAGTGACCAGGAAGATTTGAATGACCTAGTCCATGTGGTTTGGTTCATTTTCCCTCAGATAAAATAGAATTGGGGGACAGTGACCTGAAGATAATGTTAAAGAAGCACCATGAGAAACGGAAACATCAACCAGTAAGATGGGACGGGTGTGGCCAGTTGTGGTTTTCAGTGGAATGTCTTTGGCATGGCTATTCTGAGAAAGAGGCCAATGGTTGTCACTACCTGATTAGCATTGTTAGGGAACAGAGCAACCAGACAGGCTAGTTAGCATCAAAGATGTGAGACAACAACAGCAGTGCTTTGGCTTTATAAGGCAAGCTTCAGTCTTTACCCCGACAATGTTTGGTATATGAATGAATCGTTCTGTCCATGACAGCAGTGCTCGGCAAGGTTAAAGAGCTTGTTCTGAGTCCTGTAGCCAGTAAGTGTCAGAGCCGAGTCATGCCCCGTGCTCGTCCCACTTTTTACTATTTCCATTATTCCACTCAACTAAATTGATGGACCACCAGCCAGAGTACAGTGGAGAAAAGACAGGCCAATCTGAGGCAGAGTCATACAAGGAAATAAGTACCACATTGGAAGTCAGAACTAAGTTATGTCTTTTCCACTTACTGCACTATCAAGCAGACCACTAACTTCTCTGAACCCTTTTTATAGACTTTGTAACATAACAATGTTAGCAAATTTGCTTGAACAGCACATGAGGTAAAGAATGCAAAAGAACTTTATGAACTTTACATGTTATACAACAGAAAGGTCAAAACTAGGATCTCTTATACACCATTATGAAGAAGACTAGTTTTTATGCCTTTGTGTACACACACACATGCCCACACACACACACTGAGCTAAGTCACCAGCACTTTCATTTTTCATTTTGAGGCAGGGGCTTGCTGAGTTGCCGAGGCTAGCCTTGAACTTGTCTGAGTCACTGGGATTATAGGCATGCACCATTACACTGGGCAATGCTTGTATATTTGCAATTCAGTATGACTTCCTCAGGTGTACTGGACATCTAACTGTATCTGTTAGGTAAATTGGCATAGTCACCATGAGTGTTTGTTCCCTTTTGGGGGCCTCCATAACCAAATCTCTGAATATCACATTTAGGATCACCCGGACCTTTTGACAGGGGACCTGACCCTCAGTGACATCATGACTCGAGTAAATGCCGGCAGAAAGGGCTCACTAGCAGGTAAAGGACTGTGGGTCCCCTACAGATAGCCTCTGTCTGACTGGTGTTAAATTGAGTCTTATCTACATGTGGTAGAGAGAAATGAAACGGCACCTTCTTTTATGCTCCTTAACTTTGATTTGTTACTGCCTGTGTGAATTTAAAATTAGTTTACAAGATCAATAGATATTAAAATTAAGCTGTAAATCACTCACTTTTTTTTGTGGTACTAGAGATTAAACTCGGGCATTCTACTTCCAAGCTACACCCCCAGCCCTATTTTTTATTTATTTTGAAACAGGATCTCACTAAGTTGCAGAGGGCCTCACGAAGTAGCTGAGGCTGTCCATGAACCCGGATCCTCCTGTCTCAGCCTCCCAAGTACTGGGATTACAAGCATGCGCCACAATGCCCACCAATTTTTTTTTTTAATCAAAATATCTTATTACTGCCTGGTGGCGTATGCTTGTAATCCCAGTACTTGGGAGGCTGAGACCGCAGGATCCAGGTTGTCGGCCAGCCTCAGCTACTAGTGAGGCCCTCCGTAACTTGGTGAGACCCTGTTTCAAAATAAAGACTGAAAAATAGGCCTGGGGGTGTACTCAGGTAGAATGCCCTTGCGTTCAATCCCCAGTATCACAAAAAAAAAAAAGAAAGAAATATCTTATTACTGAGATTTTTCTGTCTTTGATGATTCTTTGGAAAAGAATATGCACTTTTCTCTTGTAAAAATGGCAGTTCTGTATGCCGGGTGTGGTGGCGCACGCTTGTAATCCCAGCATTCGGGAGGCTGAGACCAGAGGATCCGGGTTCGTGGCCAGCCTCAGCTAATTAGTGAGGCACTCTGCAACTTAGTGAGATTCGGTTTCAAAATAAAGAATAAATAGGCCTGGGTGTGTAGCTCAGAGGTAGAATGCCCCTGAGTTCAATCCCCAGTACTGCAAAAGAAAAAAAAAAAATGGCAGTTCTGTGACTTGTGTTGCTTTTTCTTCCCAGCCTTATATGACTTGGCTGTTCTTAAAAAAAAGGTGAAGGAAAAAGAGGAAAAGAAGAAGAAGAAAATAAAGCTGATCAAATCAGAAGCAGAGGATCTGGCTGAAACCCTAAGCAACACTGAAGGGGTCCCACCTCTCTCTCAGGCCCCATCTCCTCTGACCATACCTGCTATCAAGGAGGAGTAAGTTCGCAATAGATTACATGCAGCTCAGGCTAGGTGGGTAAGCTCGGGGTGTATCCAATACCTTGGGGCGTGTGTGAACCAGCTGTGAGTTGGTTGTGAGTGTTGGACCTGCAAGCCCTGAGCCCCAGGCATCCTGCTGGGAAAAGGTATTTTGTATTCCTAATCTTGAGCTCTTGCAAGTAACTCAGGCTTGGGAAACCTGAATCAACTTAGAATGTGTTCTTGGTCTTTTGGGTTGTTCTTACGTTTTTCCTCCCTCATCAGGCCCCTGGAAGACCTCAAGCCTTGCCTTGGAATCAATGAGATATCTTCCAGTTTCTTCTCTCTTCTATTAGAGATCTTGCTGCTAGAGAATCAGGCTAGCCTTCCTATGGTAAGATTTTTGGAAAAGTCAGATGTACATCAGAGTTTTGACATTGTTGAATTTTTTTTTTTTATGTTCCTTACCTCTTGGAGCAGAGCTGTGCTGAGTTCCTCCCAAAGCTCTGCAGCCAGCTTGTCTGCTACTTGGGCAACTTGGACAAATGTACCCAGCTTGCTCTGGCACATCCCAAATTGCTGTTGTAGAAGAGAGCCCTAACTGGGTTTCTCCTCTCCCTCAGCTGGAGGAGCGAGTTCTGGACTGGCAGTCATCTCCAGCCAGCTCCCTCAACAGCTGGTTCTCTGCGGCCCCCAACTGGGCGGAGTTGGTGTTGCCCGCCCTGCAGTATCTTGCAGGAGAAAGCCGAGGTAAGGTCACTTTTTTGGGACGGGGGGTGTCACTGTTTTTCTTCCTTTGTCTAATTTTTACAATAAGCAGCAGCTTTGCTGATTTGGTACATTGTGCCTTATTCCCTGCTTCCTGTGACATACTCGGAAGCTCTCTTGGAGCTTAGGGCTGCAGGCTGTTTGTTTTGAGTTTAGCACTCTCTGACCATGTGGCTTGTTCATACAATCCATTTTTTGCAGCTGTTCCTTCCAGTTTCTCCCCATTTGTTGAATTCAAAGAGAAAACCCAGCAGTGGAAATTGCTTGGTAAGTAATTCATACCACCTGCCCCTCTCGTTCCCTCCTGCAAGCTGCGTTAGTCTTCCAGTCAGTACAATGCAGGACATGGGCAAAAAAGATGATGTCAGACCTTATGTTGCTCTGTGAAGGAACTTTTTTTGTCATTGTTACTGGGGATTGGACCGAGGGGTATTCTACTTCCCAAGCTATACCTTCAGCTCTCTTTTCTGTTTTCTTTTTCTTTTTTGGGGTGGTACTGGAGATGAAACCCAGGAGCATTCTACCTCCAAGCTAAGCCCCCAGCCTTATTTTATTATTTTTATTTTGAAACAGTCTCACTAAGTTGCAGAGGACCTCAATAAGTAGGTGAGACTGGCCACGAATCTGCGATCCATCCTCCTGTCTGCCTCCCAAGTACTGGGATTACAAGGATGTGCCACCACACTTGGCTGCTCTCTCTCTTTTCTTAAATTTAATTTTTATTTTGCAAGAGATCCTTGCTAAGTTGCTGAGATTATCTTCCTTTTTTTTTTTTTTTGCGGTACTGGGGATTGAACTCAGGGGCATTCTACCTCCAAGCTATACCCCTAGCCCTTTTTTTTATTCTTTATTTTGAAACCAGGTCTCACTAAGTTGCGGAGTGCCTCACTAGGTAGCTGACTGGCGGCGAACCCGGATCCTCTGGTCTCATCCTCCCAAATGCTGGGATTACAAGCGTGCGCCACCACACCCTCAATTGGACCTTGGCTAACCAAAGTTGAAGTGAGGTGGTCCTATTACTATGATGTGGTCTGGTGATGGCTGCATTGAAATCTGCAGGGACATTTTACAATAGCATCAGCATTATTATTTTTTTGTAGTACTGAGGATTTTGAATGCAGGGGCATTCTACTTCCAAGTTATACCCCCAGCCTTATATTTTATTCTTTATTTTGAAACAGGGTCTCAGTAAGGTGCAAAGCCTCACTGAGTAGCTGAGGCTGGTGGCAAATTTGCAAGCCTCGTATCTTAGCCTTCCAAAGACTGGGATTGCAAGCCTGCACCATCACACCCAGCTTAGCATCAGCATTTATATTGATAATGCTAATGGTTTGGGATTAATTCATAATATATATTTTTCTTTTTAAATAAAAATGGGCTCAGCTGGGCATGGTGGCGCACACTTGTAATTCCATCATTTGAGAGGCTGAGACTGGAGGATTTGGGTTTTCAGCCAGCCTCAGCTGCTTAGTGAGGCCCTCCGCAACTTAGCGAGATCCTGTTTCAAAATAAAGAATAAAAAATAGGGCTGAAGCTGTAGCTCGGGGGTAGAATGCCCCCAGGTTTCATCCCCAGTACTGCAAAAGGGGGGGGGGGCTCTGCTTTTGAGGATATTATGCAGTGAGATATATGACTGGCCCAAATAAACTGTTTTGAAAGAACCAGGTTTGTTTTACATTGAAGTCCTGCTTAGTGTGTCAGTTGTTGTAAGATGCTCCTAAATTATCAACCTGACAGCTGTTATCAGGTGATGGTGATAATTGGGTGATTCAATATTGGTTTTCTCCTGAAATTCACAAATGTAGAACCTGTGGATACAAGTGACCAACTGTATATAGTTGCTTAAGTGAGGATAGCTGGGCGTGGTGGCGCATACTTGTAATCTCAGTATTTGGGAGGCTGAAACAGAAGGATGGCAGATTCAAGGACAGCTCGGCAAGTAGTGAGACTCTCATCAACCTAGTGAGACTCTGTTTCCAAGTAAGAAATAAAATTGGGTTAGGGGTATAGTCTGGAGGTAGAAGGCCCCTGGGTTCCACCCCCAGAACACTGCATGCACGCACGCATGCACGCGGGCAGAGTGAGGAGGAGGGAGGGCTGAGGACTAAGCCTTGAGAAACTCCTTATATTGGCACCTGAGTGCGGCACATGTGGAGGGGAGGTGGAGACGGGAGACTCCTAAGATTGTTGACTCTTGAAATAGAAAGGACCAGAGAGTTGACAGGAGAGGTTGTTGGCCTCTTTTGTTCTAAAAGATTCAGTAAGGTAAAGATAAAGAGATTTGTGACATGGAAGAAATTGTGAATTTCTTTTTTTTTTTTTGCGGTACTGGGGATTGAACTCAGGGGCATTCTATGTCCGAGCTATATCCCCAGCCCTATTTTTTATTCTTTATTTTGAAACCGAGTCTCACTAAGTTGTGGAGTGCCTCACTAGGTAGCTGAGGCTGGCCGAGAACCCGGATCCTCTGGTCTCAGCCTCTTGAATGCTGGGATTATAAGTGTGCACCACCATGCCTGGCTGAAATTGTGAATTTTTAATAAGAGTGACTTCTTGGAATGATGAGGGTTGAGGACTGGGCCAAAAGTGGCTCAGAATGCCAGTGTGCACAGTAGCTGTCATGCTGGTGACTGGAGTCAGCCAAGGCGATAATGCTTAAACCGGGTGGGCAAGCTCTCTCTGACAGGATGAGGTAATAAATACTTCACGCTGTGGACTAGCTTCTTTCTGTTACTATCACACAGCTCTGCCCATATAGTGCAGAACAGCCAGATAAATAAATGAACATGCAGGCCAGTATTTTATGAAACTGTAAAAGCAGGTGACTGGTTTCCTGTTCCTTGATGTATACCATGGAATTCTGTAAATGCGACATGTTATGGCCTCCTGTCCTGTAGCCCGTTAAACATTTTCCAGCACACCACTGGTTAACGAGCCAGTGAATTTAAACAGCTCTTTCTAGAAATTGGTGGGTGGGGACATAGAAGAGGGGACTTGTGGCCAAGAGAGGAATTTTTTAAGTGGGAGGAACATTAGGTGGGTATTAAGTGTTTGATGGGAAGGGAACTCTGGAGAGAAGGAAGTTGGACATACAGGTGAGGAGAAAATGCTGACACACCTTCCTGAGAAGGGGGATGGGGTTGGCTCCGGATGGCAGGAGGATATAATGGATATACAGCAGTGGGCTTGTTGGTCTGTGGAAAGTTTGGGCTGTTGATTGCTGAGACTATCCTTGAATACACGTTTCTCCTTTTTTTTTTTTGGTGGTGGTACTGGGGATTGAACCCAGAGGCATTCTACCTTTGAGCTGTACCCCAGTCCTTGAACCCACGATCCTCCTGTCTCAGCCTCCCAAATTCTGGGATTACAGGCGTGCACCACCATGCCCAGCATTATTTAGTACTCTGCCTGTTCATGCAGCCCTCAGGTGCCTGATTTGAAGTATGGAGAACGAGGATAGTGCAGAATTTGAGTTTTAGTACATGGAAGTGATGTGAAGATCAAAGAGCAGAGGTGAAGGCATTACTCTATTGGGAAGCATGCTATTAAAATGGTAGGTTTGGAATCTATGCTAAATTAGGAGAAAAGAGGGATGAATGGAGGCTGATGGGAACTGAGAAGTAGAGTTATCAGTGGGCCAGCTGTCCTTCTGGGTCAAAGTGATGCTTTGATAGAAGTCAGCATGCAAGGGGAAGTCCAGGTGATTGTGGCCATAAAGCAGAATGTAGGTTCTCAGCCGGGTATAGTAGCACGCACTTGTAATCCCAGTGTTTGGGAGCCTGAGACAGGAGGATTGCAGGTTTGTGGCCAGCCTCAGCTACATAATGAGGCCCTCCACAACTTAGTGAGATCCTATTTCAAAATAAAATAAGGCTGGAGGTGTAGCTCAGAGGTAGAATGCCCCTGGGTTTCATCCCCAGTACCACGCACACGCACAAAGTAGGTTCTCAACCTTGGCTGTGTTCTATAATCAGTCAAGGAACTTTTTTTTTTTTTTTAATGGTACTGGGGATGGAATCCAGGGGGTGTTCTACCTCTGAGCTACATCCCTAGTCCTATTTTTTATTTTGAAACAGGGCCTCACTAAGTAGCTGAGGCTGGCCACAAACCCTGATGCTCCGGTCTCAGCCTCCCAAGTGCTGGGATTACAAGTGTGCACCACCACGCCTGGCAAGGAACTTTTTAAAAACACTGATGCCTGAGCAGGGGTTTTGGCTAATTGATTGGGATGGGGCCTGAGCCTTGATATTTTTAAAAGTTCCCCTGTATTCCTTAGGTGCAACCAGGGTTGAGAAACACTGGCTTAGGATTTTGAAGATAGGCCAATTTTAGGTAATGGCAGAGAGCTATTAGAGTGAGTGGGCAGGCTGAGGTGGAGGGAAGAGTTGACTGACGTCACAGATTGAGGGTAGGCTATTGGATGAACTGTCCACGTGGATGTGGGGTGATGGAAAAGTGGAGTCATGAGGGACAGTGAGCCCTGTGAGGAGTGATTAGGTGCAGTAACTAGGGGCAGAGAGCAAGAGCCTCAGGGAATGGGGTCCCCCTCACAGCAATACTGAGGTTTAGTCGAAATATAAAAATGGCTTTTTTTTCCCCTTTGTACTTGAACCTTCAATTTCTTTTCTTGTCTTTTTCTTTTTTTTGCAGTACTGGGGATTGAATTCGGGCATTCTACTCTGAGCTATACCCCCAGCTCTATTTTTTTATTCTTTATTTTGAAACAGGGTGCCTCACTAAGTAGCTGAGATTGGCCATGAATCTGAATCCTCTGGTCTCAGCATCCCAAATGCTGGAATTACAAGCGTGCACCACCACGCCTGGCTTGAACCTTTAATTTCTTGTCTCAGCCTCCCAAGTAATGGTATTACCCACATGTGCCACGCCCAGCTTAAACTGCATAATTAATATATACAGTTGATGAGTTTGTACATATACACATGCCCGTGAATTATCCCTGCAGTCAAGATAATAGACCTATCCAATACTTAATCAACTTTCCTATGTCCTTTTTAATTTTTCCTATAATTACACTTAACATGAGATGTATCCTCTTAACAAATTTTTTTTTTTGCAGTACTGGGGATTGAACTCAGGGGCATTCTACCTCCGAGCTATACCCCCAGGCCTATTTTTTTTTATTCTTTAGTTTGAAACCAAGTCTCACTAAGTTGCGGAGTGCCTCACTAGGTAGCTGAGGCTGGCCGCGAACCCGGATCCTCCGGTCTCAGCCTCCCGAATGCTGGGATTACAAGCATGCGCCACCACGCCCGGCTCTCTTAACAAATTTTGAAGCACACAGTACAGCTTTTTTTTTTTTTTGGTGGTGGTGATACTGGGGATTGAACCCACAGGCATTCTACCTTTGAACTACACCCCCAGCATTTTTTATTTCTTATTTAGAACTAGGGTCTCATAGGTTGATTAGAGTCTCACTATTTGCTGAGGCTGTACTTGAATCTGTGATCCTCCTGTCTCAGACTCCCAAGTACTGGGATTACAGGTATGTGTACCACACCTAGCCACAACACAGTTTTTAAGTACAGGACCTTGTACTTTATGTCTCTAGAACTTACCCATCTTGATTTTTCATAAGTGAAAACTTGATATTTGTGGAATAGTAATTCTCCATTACCACTGCTACCCCTGCCCCTGGTAATTGCCACTTTCTTTTCTGTTTCTATGAGTTTGAGTACTTTAGACACTTTGTACAAGTGAGATCATGAAGTATTTGTCTTGTGATTGGTTTATTTCACTTAACATGGTATCCTCCAGGTTCATCCATGTTGCAAATGGCAGTATTTCCTTTCACTTCCTTTTATGTTACAGCACATTTTATTCATTCATCCATTGATGGACATTTTAGTTGTTTTTGTATCTTGGCTATTGTGAACAATGCTGCCATGAACATTAAAGTGCAACTATGTCTTGAAGTGGAATTGTTTGACTGTATGGTAGTTCTACTTTTAATTTTTTGAGGAGCCTCCATATTGGTTTTCATAGTGACCATACCATTTTACATTTCCTTTTTTTTTTTTTTGGCAGTACTGGGGATTGAACTCAGGGGCATTCTACCTCCGAGCTACACCCCCAGCCCTATTTTTTATTCTTTATTTTGAAACCGAGTCTCACCAAGTTGCAGAAGTTGCAGAGTGCCTCACTAGGTAGCTGAGGCTGGCCGTGAACCCGGATCCTCCGGTCTCAGCCTCCCGAATGCTGGGATTACAAGCGTGCGCCACCACGCCCGGCACCATTTTACATTTCTACCAACAATGTAGAGAGGTTCTCTTTTCTCCATCCTTGCCAATACTTTTTTTTTTTTTTTTTTAAATAGTGGTTATCCAAGCCGGGCGTGGTGGTGCATGCTTGTAATCCCAGCATTCGGGAG
>PVLC010039399.1:0-14305 GCA_004027655.1 Graphiurus murinus
CCTCCGAGCTATACCCCCAGCCCTATTTTTTTTTTTGCGGTACTGGGGATTGAACTCAGAGGCATTCTACCTCCGAGCTATACCCTCAGCCCTATTTTTGATTCTTTATTTTGAAACCGAGTCTCACTAAGTTGCGGAGTGCCTCACTAGGTAGCTGAGGCTGGCCTTGAACCCGGATCCTCCTGTCTCAGCCTCCAGAATGCTGGGATTACAAACGTGCGCCACCACGCCCGGCTTCTATTTTTTATTCTCTATTTTGAAACAGGGTCTCACTAAATTTTGAAGGGCCTCACTAAATAGCTGAGGCTGCCACGAACCTAGATCCTTCTTTCTCAGCCTCCCAAGTACTGGGATTACAAGCCTGAGCCACCACACCTGGCTTATTTTTTCCTTTTTCTGGTATTGAGGATTGAGCCAGGAGATTCCACTTCTGAGCTACACCCTAGCTCTACTTTATTTTTTATTTTGAAAAAGGGTCTCATTAAGTTGTGGAGGGCCTCACTAAGTTGCTAAGGCTGTCCTTGAAACTGTGATCCTCTTGTCTCAACCTCGCAAGTACTGGGATTACAGGCCAAATACTGGGATTACAAACCAAGTACTGGGATTATAGGCATGCACCATCACACCCAGTCATGTCTATTACTATTATTAAAAAACACCTGAGCCGGGCGTGGTGGTGCACGCTTGTAATCCCAGCATTTGGGAGGCTGAAACCGGAGGATCCGAGTTCGTGGCCAGCCTCAGCTACCTAGTGAGGCACTCCGCAACTTAGTGAGACTCGGTTTCAAAATAAAGAATTAAAAAAAAAAAAAAATAGGGCTGGGGGTGTAGCTCGGAGGTAGAATGCCCCTGAGTTCAATTCCCAGTACCGCAAAAAAAAAAAAGAACAACACCTGGAAGCCGGGCGTGGTAGCACACGCTTATAATCCTAGTACTTGGGAGGCTGAGACCGGAGGATCAGGGTTTGCGGCCAGCCTCAGCTACTTAGTGAGGCCCTCCGCAACTTAGTGAGACCCTGTTTCAAAATAAAGAATAAAAAATAGGGCTGGGGAGCTGGGTGTGGTGACGCATGCTTGTAATCCCAGCATTTGGGAGGCTGAGACCGGAGGATCTGGGTTCGCGGCCAGCCTCAGCTACCTAGTGAGGCACTCCGCAATTTAGTGAGACCCTGTTTCAAAAATAAAGAATAAAATAGGGCTGGGGGTGTAGCTCGGAGGTAGAATGCCCCTGAGTTCAATCCCCAGTACCAAAAAAAAAAAAAAAAAAAAATAGGGCTGGGGGTATAGCTCCGAGGTAGAATGCCCGAGTTCGATCCCCAGTACCACACACACACACACAAAAAAAAAAACCCTGTATTTATCTTTCTCATTTATGCCTCACTTACTCTGGTAGGTTGGCACTATCCTCTCAGGCTTATGGAAAAAAAATGGAAGTCAATTTACCTAGTTTTACGTCAGCAGCAAGGAGTCAAGCTATTGCAAATGTAATTCCAGAATTCATTAGCTTCCTTTCTTTCCTTTTTTTTTTTTGCAGTACTGGGGATTAAGCCCAGGGCATTCCATCTCTGAGCTATACTTCCAGGCTTTTCTTTTTGTTTTTGAAACAGGGTTGCTAAGTCACTAAGAGTCTCACTAAACTGCTGAAGCTGTCCTCAAACCTGTGATCCTCCTGTCTCAGCCTACCAAGTACTGAGATGTGCACCACCACACCCAGCTCAGAGTTTTTTCTATGAGTGGGTTGAAAGTGACTAATACATACTGTTAATGGTCTGGATCTGAAATGTCCCCCAAAGCTCTAATAAACTGTAGTGAAGGCCTGGTCCCCACTGCAGCAGTGTTCAGAAGCACAGCCTTTGGGAGGTACTGGACCATGAGGACTCTGACCTCATCACTGGACTGATCCATTGATGAATTCATAACTTACTGGGCTTGTGGGAGGCGGTAGAAACTTTAGGGGGTGGAGCCTAGTTGGAGGAAGCAGGTCATTGGAGGTGTGCCCTAAAGGGCACATTTTGTCTTTGGCCCCTTTCTTTTCTCACACATTCTCTCTCTGCTTCTTGGCTGCCATGAGGTGAGCAGCTCTGCTCCACCACATACTCCCGCCATAGTGTTTTGCCTCACCAGAGGACCAGAAACAAAGGAACCAAGTGACCATGGACTGAAACCTCTGCAACTGTGAGCCAAAATAAATCTTTCCTTCTTTTAAATTGTTTTCGGCAGGTATTTTGACACAGCCATTGAAAGCTGACTACTACCCATACAAACTGTAATGAACCCTGCCTGGTATGTCTGGAAGCTGAGCAGACTGATGGTTGACTGAGATGGAGAAGGGACAGTAGCCAGGCCCGAGGTGTGGAGTGTTGACACAGGCCATTGAGCGATGGCATTTAGTCCCACTCACCACCACAATATCCCTAGCACTTAGCACACTTAAGGCATTCATCAGTATTTGCTGATTTAATAACAACTCCCAGGATATCTTCAAACAGTGGGTCTGGCCTTAGGGGAGGCAGGCAGCATTGGTAACACTGGGTTAAAAACTATAACATGAGCCGGGCGTGGTGGCGCACGCTTGTAATCCCAGTACTTGAGAGGCTGAGACAGGAGGATTGCAGGTTTGCAGCCCGCCTCAGCTACTTAGTGAGGCCCTCCAGGACTTAGTGAGACCCTGTTTCAAAAATAAAGAATAAAAAATAGGTCTGCGGGTGTAGCTCAGAGGTAGAATGTCCCTGGGTCAATTAAAAAAAAAAAAAAAAAAAGGAGTTTGGTCAGTTATAAAGCATTATAACGCACACAAAAGAAATTGTCATTATGCTGCAGATTACTAAGGCAGTGGAATGTCTAGAAGCCAAACACCCAGAGTCTGAATCCCAGCTCTTCCTGGTACTAGCCTGTGAAGCCTTGGACATATCACTTTTTTTTTTTTTTTTGAGCCTCAGTTTTCTCAACAATTAATTGAAGATACCATCTACCTGTAAGATTTTTTCTTTTTTTTTTCGGTACTGGGATTGAACTCAGGGGCATTCTACCTCTGAGCTACACCCCAGCCCTATTTTTTATTCTTTATTTTGAAACCGAGTCTCACCAAGTTGCAGAGTGCCTCACTAGGTAGCTGAGGCTGGCCGTGAACACCCGGATCCTCCGGTTTCAGCCTCCCGAATGCTGGGATTACAAGCGTGCGCCACCACGCCCGGCTTTACCTGTAAGATTTTTTTTTTTTTTTTTCGGTACTGGGGACTGAACTCAGGGGCGTTCTACCTCCGGAGCTATACCCCCAGCCCTATTTTTTATTCTTTATTTTGAAACCGAGTCTCACTAAGTTGCGGAGGGCCTCACTAGGTAGCTGAGGCTGGCCGAGAACCCGGATCCTCCGGTCTCAACCTCCCAAATGCTGGGATTACAAGCGTGCGCCACCACGCCCGGCTACCTGTAAGATTTTTTTAAGGATTAGAGATAAAAAGCACAGGCTTTAGAGTAAGACAGACCTAGCTGGGTATGGTGGTGAATGCCTATAATCACTGTACTTAGGTGGCTGAGACAGCAGGATTGCAGATTCAAGGACAGTCTCAGCAACATAATGAGACTATCAGCAACTTAGAAAGACCTTGTTTCCAACTAAAAAATAAAATATGGTTTGGGGTGTAGCTCAGAGATAGAATGCCTCTGGGTTCAATCCCCAGTACCATATACACAATAATCCCAGTACTTGGGAGGCTGAGTCAGGAGGATCGCAGGTTCAAGGATAGCCTCAGTAACTTAGTGAGGCCTTCCACAGCTTATTTTATTTCAAAATAAAACGGGGCTGGGGGCACAGTGCTCAGAGGTAGAATGCCCCTGCGTTCCATCCTCAGTACCACAAAATAAAACACCAGAAAAAGGCTGGGATATAGCTCAGTGGCAGTGTTCCAGGGTTCAATCTCCAAAAAATTAAAAGTGGGAGCTTGGGTGCTATCTTCCCAGGCTTTGCCACTTACTAACTGTGCTACCTTGTGTACTGGTTGTTTAATTCCTCTGTAACTCAGTTTTCTGGTTTTTGAGAAGGGGATAATAATAGTATGTATTTCAGGATGTTGCTGTGAGAATGGAATCAATTAATACATGTAAATCACCCTGAACAATGCATGGCATAAAGCACTCAATAAAAATTAGGTGCTATTAATAGTATAGTAACAATAATATTAGTCACCAAGTGGAATAAAAGGGAGGGACTGTTTAATCCTAGGACATGGGCATCCCGTGAGTTGATTCCAGAGAAATGCCTGGGCAGCTGTTGTAGCCAAGTTTTCAGTCTCCCAGAGACTCTTGCATGGAAAAAACATGAGGATGGGGGCTCCTGGGCAAAAATCCCAGTCTCAGTGACCAGAGGCCAGCATCTAGGGAGGGGAGTCAGGCTCCTTGGAAGGGACATTGTGTTCCCAGCCCTGCCTGACTCTGACTTGGGGAACAAAGGCACGTGTGTGTGGCCAGAGAGGAGGGTGGGGAATGTTTCCCTTTCAAGAGTGGAACAAAGGATCTGAGGCATAGTTGAGTACATTCCAATCCCCTCCCAGGCTGGCTCCCATTCCACAGATGATTGTTCAACAAGGTTTTCAATCTTAGTTTCCTCCTGAAAGGTGTGTGGGGAGGGTGCGGGGAGGCTCTGTTGTCAATCTCCAAGAGGCAGGATTTATAAGTGCCAAATCTCAGAGAAAATCTCAGCGATCACTCTTAAGAATTTCTGTCCTACACAGGTATGGGATGAGAACTCCTGGGAGAACTCTTTAATGGATGACACAGGGCACTCCAAGTAACAGGTTTAATGCCTCTCTGTTGGGAGTCCATGACTGAACCTGCTATTGAGTGATGAAGCTAAGGAGGGAACCCAGGAGTTCTGATTGATCCCACGGTCTAGCGTGAACTGGGGGAATGGTCTGGCAGGAATGAACAAAAAGGCATTCTCTGAATCTTTTTTTGTTTTGTTTTGTTTTGTTTTGCAGTACTGGGCATTGAGCTCAGGGGCATTCTACCTCCGAACTATACCCCCAGCCCTATTTTTTATTCTTTATTTGGAAACAGGGTCTCACTAAGTTGCGGAGTGCCTCACTAGGTAGCTGAGGCTGGCCGCGAACCTGGATCCTCTGGTCTCAGCCTCCCAAATGCTGGGATTACAAGTGTGCGCCACCACGCCCGACTCATTCTCTGAATCTTGAAGGGAGCACAGGCCAGAGAGGAGAAGCTAGATGAAGGGGAAGGGAGTAGGAGGAGCAAAGAAAGTAACTGACAAGAGGAAAAGGTGGGCCAGGTCCAAAAAAAGTAGTTGGGGGTGCCTCTAGGGACATTACTTTCCAGTTTCCACACTCTTGCCAGCAGGAATTCAACTGCTGGGCTGGGACAGGAAGCAGTCTGTGGAAGTCACTGCAATGGCATTTCCTGAAGAGCAAGAGAAAAACCTCTAGTTCCGAGGGGAGCTCTGGAGTCTGCCCAAAAAGCCCTGTAGCTTTGAGCTTGCTATAAGCTTAGCCTGAGAATCTCATCAGGGATGAAACCAGCGGAAGGTTCCAAAGACAGTTTTTTTCCTACAAAAACACTATTTGCAAAAATCACTGTTAGAAATGGAAGGGCAGACAAAGTGACTGAAGGAGCCCCAGGAAGATGCTGTGCTTTGCTCCTGCTGCTACCAAGTTATGTCCTGAGAGCTTAGAACATGAATTACTCACTGTATCTTCAGAACAAGATGCTACTGTTAGAGCCACTTACAAGTTAAAAGACTTGTCCAAGTCACACAGTGACTGACTAGTAAAGTCACTTCATTTCTTTTCTTTTTTTTTTTTTTTTTTTTTGCGGTACTGGGGATTGAACCCAGGAGCATTCTACCTCTGAGCTACACCCCTAGTCCTATTTTTTGTTCTTTATTTTGAAACAGGGTCTCACTAAGTTGCAGAGGGCCTCCCTAAGTAGCTGAGGCTGGCCACGAACCCGGATCCTCTGGTCTCAGCTTCCCAAGTACTGGGATTACAAGTGTGCAGATATGCAAAGTGCTGTGTAAATTGTAATGTGCCACTACATAAATGTGGACTACTGACATTAGGGTTAGTTAAGGTGCTGAATCTTCAACAGGAAAGAGCCATTCTAAAACATAACTAATGTGAAATTTGCATTCATGGTGGAATCTGCCATAAGGCAAAGTTAAGAACCAGGATTCCTAGGCTATTTTAAGCCCTACATCTTGTAGACGGGAAACTGGGGTCTAGTTGAAGTGACTTGGCTATGCTTACACAGTGAGTCAGAACTTAAATCCTGACTCCAAGACCAGGAGAGTGCCACCATAGCACATACTATGGAGCTTCTACCATGATAAGAACACTGCTAGGACCTGCTCTGAGGATGTGCCAGTGGATCACTATGATGAAAAAGAATAGATGCTCAAGATTCTCTGAAGAGAGCCAGGCATGGTGGTGCACACCTGTAATCCCAGTATTTGGGAGGCTGAGACAGGAGAATTACAGGTTCACCGACAGCCTCAGCAACTTGGTGGAGGCCCTCTGCAACTCAGTGCCTCTGCAACTCAGTGAGACCTTCTTTTTTTTTTTTTTTGGTGGCACTGAAGATTAAACCCAGGGGCATTCTACTTCTGAGCTACACCCCCAGTCCTATTTTATTTTTATTTTGAAACAGAGTCTTGCTAGGTTCAGGAGTGTCTCACTACTTGCTGAGGCAGTCCTCAAATCTGTGATCCTCCAATCTCAGCCTCCCAAGTACTGGGATTACAGTTGTGTGCCACCACATACAGCTTGAGAACCTGCTTCAACATAAAAATAAAATAGGGTTGGGGATATAGTGCAGAGGTAGAATGTCCCTGGGTTCAATCCCCCAGTACCACCAAAAAAAAAAAAAAAGAAAAAGATTCTGAATAGGTCTCTGATATGAGTTCTACAGTAAACATAATAAAAATCATGATACCAACATGATGCCAGAGTATACATCTCACACATCTCAGGCATTTTTCACTGGGTCTTTGTCATCACCCTGTGAAAGAGGTATTATTTGCCACCAAGTTCAGGGAGGTCAAAAGAGCTTGCCCAAGGACACACAGCTTGACATGGGTGAGTGGGATGCGAGCCTAGACAAGCTGCAGTGATTGAGACAGAAATATTGCTAGAATGGAGGAGAACCATCCATCAGGATAGCAAATTTGGAAAGAACTATTCCTGAAGAACAGTTTATAGCCAGGTGTGGTGGTGCGTGCCTGTAATCCCAATACTTGGAAGGCAGAGATAGGAGGATTGCAGGTTCTTAGCCTCGGCAACTTAGGAAACCCTGTGATTTAAGATATCTTGTCTTAGCTGGGTGTGGTGGCGCATGCTTGTAATCCCAGCATTTGGGAGGCTGAGATGGGAGGATCCAGGTTCACGGCCAGCCTCAGCTACTTAGTGAGGCCCTCTGCAACTTAGTGAGACCCTGTTTCCAAATAAAGAATAAAAAATAGGGCTGGGGGTATAGCTCAGAGGTAGAATGTCCCTGAGTTCAATCCCCAGTATCGCCAAAAAAAAAAAAAAAAAAAAAGATATCTTGTCTTCCCTTGCCTTTCCTTTCCCTTTTTGGTACTGTAATTGAACCTAGGGGCATTCTGCCTCTGAGCCATACTCCCAGTCTTATTTTATTTTTCATTTTGAAACAGGGTCTCACTAAGTTGATAAAGGTGGCCTTGAACCTGCCATACTCCGATCTCAGCTTCCCAAGTACTGGAATTACAGACGTGTGCCACCATGCCTGGTTACAGGACTCTGTTTCAAAATAAAAAATAAAAAGGAGACAGGCGTGGTGACACACATTTGTAATCCCAGTACTCGAGAGGCTGAGACCAGAGGATCCAGGTTTGTGGTCAGTCTCAGCTACTTAGTGAGGCCCTCCACGACTTAGTGAGACCCTGTTTCAAAATAAAGACTAAAAAATAGGAGTAGGGGTGTAGCTCAGAAGTAGAATGCCCCTGAGTTCAATCCCCAGTACCGCAAAAAAAAAAAAAAAAAAAACCAACTTATTAGCAGTGATTCTAGGATCTTCAAGTGGGTGCTTCCAAGGTGGCCAGATGGACCCATCACATCAATATACCATATGCAAGCCTGGTCTTATTCTCCTGTGCCCTCTTACCACCACATCCACTGTCAAAGCCATTATGCTTTTCCTTCTGGAAGTTGCACCAGCCTCTCATTAGGTTCCCTGCTGCCGCCCTTACAGAATTCCAAGAATTATTCCCCCTGTTCCAAACCTTTTTTTGGCCTTTCCTTCCAAAGCCAAAACCTCATGAGAGTTTGTAATGTCCTAGGTGCTCTGGCCCCCAGCTTCCTTTTCCTCCATTCCTACAACCATTCTGCTCTTTGTTGTTCCTTCTCCAGCCATATTGACCTCTTTGCCCATCCTTGAATGTCAATTCCCTAGGCCTGTAATACTCTCTCTATAAGGTCCCACACCATCTACCACCTTTTCTTCAGGTCTTGGCTCAGATAACACCTGTAGGCAAGGCCTTTATTGGGGCTCAGGACATACTGCCCAAAGTATGACTGTAGGAGGCCACAACATGCCAACTCCAAAATATACTTCTTGTCATATTTTGAGCTGGTTATTTTGAGATACTGTGGGCATAGGAGTAGCTCTGAAATGCTATCCTTTTGTAAAAGAAACATATCTATAAAGAAAACCTACATTAGTAAAATTATCTGTGTATCAAAAAGAGGACTGCTCCCTCTTTTATTACCTGACACTTTGTCTGCATAACAAGACAATCTTTTTTTTTTTTTTTGCGGTACTGGGAATTGAACTCAGGGGTGTTCTACCTCCAAGCTATACCCCCAGCCCTATTTTTTATTCTTTATTTGGAAACAGGGTCTCACTAAGTTGTGGAGTGCCTCACTAGGTAACTGAGGCTGGCCGCGAACCCGGATCCTCCAGTCTCAGCCTCCCAAATGCTGGGATTACAAGCATGCACCACCACGCCTGGCTAAGACAATCTTTACTCACTATACAGTTCCCCCCTCACGTTCCCCTAACTTGGGTTACCACCCTGTACACCCCAATCCCTCTTCCTTTCAGTAACTCAGCATGCTATAGAGGCTTCAATCATCTGGCCCTCCTTTGAGTCTCATAGTTTGTGGGATACCCATGTAAACTCAGGTAACTAACATATTTTTTCCTCTTTCTGTATTGTGTCAGTTAATTCACAGCTCAGGCAAAGAACCTAGAAGGGTAGAGGGAATCCATTTTTCATGCCCCCCCCCCTTTCCTTTTTTGGTGCTAGGGACTAAACTCAGGGTCATTCTATCTCCAAGCCACATTTCCAACCCTTAATATTATTTTTTTATTTCTATTTTTTGTGGTTCTGGAGATCGAAACCCAGGGCATTCTACCCCTGGGCTACATCCCAGCCCTATTTTTATTTGGAAACAGGATTTTGCTAAGTTGCTGAGGATGGCTTTGAACCTGCGATCTTGTCTCAGCCTCCTATGTACTAGGATTAGAGGCATGTACCACCACACCTGGCCCTATACTGTCTTTGATCACTGTGTTGTGTATGTGTGTATATGTGTGTGGGGGGAAGGAAGGGGGACAGGGGACTGAACCCAGGACCTTGTGCATGCTAGCTGAGCACTCCACTACTGAGCTACACCCCAAGCCCTGATCATTCTTTTAAAACTGCAGCCCCAGCCAGGTATGGTGGCGCATGCTTGTAATCCCAATGCTTGGGAGGCTGAGACAGGAAGATCACAAGTTTGTGGCTAGTCTCAGCTACTTAGTGAGGCCCTCTGCAACTTAGTGAGAACCTGTTTCAAAATAAAGAATAAAAAAGCCGGACATGGTGGTGCACACTTGTAATCCCAGCATTTGGGAGGCTGAGACCAGAGGATCCAGGTTCGCGGCCAGCCTCAGCTACCTAGCGAGGCACTCTGCAACTTAGTGAGACCCTGTTTCAAAATAAAGAATAAAAAATAGGGCTGGGGGTATAGCTTAGAGGTAGAATGCCCCTGAGTTCAATCCCCAGTACTACCAAAAAAAAAAAAAGAAGAATAAAAAATAAGAGCTAGGGGTGTAGCTGGGAGATAGAATGCCCCTGGGTTCAATCTCCAGTACTGCAAAAAAAAAAAGAAAAACAAATCTGCAATCTCATCCTGCCTTGCTAGGCATGCCCTATGCCCAACATGCCTTACTTGCTTCATGGTTCTTACCATCACCTGATACATGTATGTACAGTCACGGGTCATTTAACAACAGAGATAGGAGAAATTCGTCATTAAAAGCTTTTGTTGCTATGTGAACATCAACATGTACTTACACAAACTAAGATGACTTCAATGTTCATTAAGCCATATAATCTTATGGGACCACTGTGGTATATATGGTACATTATTGACAGAAATGTCATTATATGATTATGTATTCTTGTCCCCCCTCCAAAAAAAATAGTGAGCTCCATGAGGACAGAAATTTAATTTTGTTTACTACTGTATTCCCAGTACCTAGGAGAGCCTGGCATAGAGTATGAGCTCAATGAACATCAAATCAATGAATAAATGATTAGGTAAAGGGCCACTTCCATAATTGTTATTCTGGTTTGATAAAGTCTGTTTCATTATTATTATTATTATTGGCAGTACTGGGGACTGAACCCAGTTGCATTCTACCTCTGAGTTATACCCCCAGCCCTATTTTTTATTCTTTTTTTTTTTTTTTCTTTGCGGTACTGGGGATTGAACTCAGGGGCATTCTACCTCCGAGCTATACCCCCAGACCTATTTTTTTTTTTTTTATTCTTTATTTTGAAACCGAGTCTCACTAAGTTGCAGAGTGCCTCACTAGGTAGCTGAGGCTGGCCGCGAACCCAGATCCTCAGGTCTCAGCCTCCCGAATGCTGGGATTACAAGCGTGCACCACCACGCCCGGCTTATTTTTTATTCTTTATTTTGCAAGATCTCACTAAGTTGTGGAGGGCCTCACTAAGTAGCTGAGGCTGGCCACAAACCTGTGACCCTCCTGTTTCAGTCTCCCAAGTACTGGGATGACAAGCGTGCGCCATCACACCTGGCTTAAGGTCTGTTTCTTTAGAAATTTAATATCTTTTTCATTAGGTGCCTGCTAGGCCCAAGACTTGTGCTCAGTGCTGAGGAAACAAGTATGGACAAGATGCGGACCCCACCCTCAGGAAGCTCCTAGCTCTGAGAGAGGAGCTGTTAGAGATGCTTTCTCTGTTCTAACTTAAACTCTACCACTGTTAGCTTCTTTTCATTTATGCAAGATTTTCTGGGGACGATACCAAAAGGAAGAGTCCCTCTTCCTTCACACACTTAAAACCGGTGGCATATTCCCCTGAGTCTTCTCTTGCCCAGGCTAAACAAGAAAGACCCAGGGGGATTGTCTGATTTAGGTCTGCCAACTGGGAATAGAGAAGACAGACTGTGAGCTTTAGGGACCAGGACAAAGGAAGGGAGTCTTTAGGGAAGACCCTGTGAACTTAGGTTGGGGTGGTAATAGAGGCCCTGCTAAATTAAGGTAGTAGAAGATTCTGTTTCTGTAGAAGAACAGCTCACTGGGAATTACCCCTATATCAATCCACACAACCAAGACAGAAACACATTTGCTAAAAGAAAGTCCCATGAGGAAGGCTAAGAGTACTGGAAAAACCAGGGAGGTTAGGCATAGAGAAAGACGCTTAAGCCCACTGGCCTCAGAACAGTTATCTGCTGAGGGAAACCATCAGCTAACAATTGCTACTTCATGCAGCCCAAACAAATCTGGTGATGGCCCACAAGAAGTCAAGAAAACCCTCCACATTCCATTGGAACCCCCTGAGAAAAATACCTGGGTAATTTTCAACCAGAAGCTAACGGGCCTCATTGGGTTACTGGGGAACTTATTCCTAGGAAGTCTGGAAAACCCTATGATGGCAATAGAATTTTAAGAGCAAACTTAAATATATACCCAAAAGAAGTGGGTGTTCCAAGGGGGAGCCCCTGAGATGCTTCTACCTCATTCTGGGATCTGAATGAGATTACTAAAAGTTTCCACTTTGGGTGTTTCCCCAAGAAAACCACAGAATTGCCAACATTTGCAGATGGAGTTGAGGTGCTTCAACTAAGCATACATCCATGCTGAAGAAGACAGAATAAGCAAGATGTACAGAATTAGGAGACCACAGAGCCATGCAGCCGGGGAAAGGCCAAGTTTCTTTCCACATACCCTTATTTATTGCTCTCGGCATTGATGCTTTCTTCTGCCTAAAGGATTTCTCCAGAGACAACTACTGGGGAAGAAGCCTGGCCCAACAGGATCCTGACCAATATTCTTTCTTTCTTTTTTTTTTTTTGTGGTACTGGGGATTGAACTCAGGGGCATTCTACCTCCTAGCTATACCCCCAGTCCTGTTTTTTATTCTTTATTTTGAAACAGGGTCTCACTAAGTTGCGGAGTGCCTCACTAGGTAGCTGAGACTGGCCTCGAACCAGGATCCTCCCATCTCAGCCTCCCAAATGCTGGGATTACAACTGCGCGCCACCACACCCGGCTTCTGATCCATATTCTCAATAGAAAACCCATACAACATTCTATAATTACTATTTCAAGAACTGGCTTTGTTTCTTTTTTTTCAGGTACTAGAGGTTGAACCCAGGGACATTCTACCTTTGAGCTATATCCCCAACCCTTTTCATTTTTTAGTTTGAAACAGGGCCTCACTAAGTTGCTGAGGCTGACCTTGAACCTGCAATCTTCCTGGCTCAGCCTCGTAAGTACTGGGATTACAGGCATGAGTAACCAAACCCAGCTGGCTTTGTTTCTTAAGGAGTAACTCTAGGGGTAAGGTTCATTTCCTTGAGGGAGGAAGCCTATTCATTAAAAGAAGTGCTTCTACCCTACAATTAAAGTAGGAGAAGGGCTTTTATTCTAGATCCTTTATTAGAGTCAAGCTATGGCAGCTGGCTATCATTATTCCATTTTACTGGTGGGAGAGACAGATTGACAAGAGAGAAGAACAGGTTCGTCCTTTCTCCAAGTGACTCAGGCAGGTGGTAGTGTGTCTAGAGGTTGGAATTCCAGTCCTGGGACAGGCCACCTCCCTGCATGCACACCAGTGTCATATATTGGCAGGGCCTGAGGGTTTTTGTTTGGTTTTTTGGTACTGGGGATTCAACCCAAAGGCAGTCTACCTCTGAGCTACAAGCCCCAGCCCTACTTTATTTTTATTTTGAAAGAGGATCTTACTAAACTGCTAAGGGCCTCAACAAGTTGCTGAGGCTGTCCTCTAACTGCAATCCTTCTGTCTTAGCCTCGCAAATACTGGGATTATAGGCGTGTGTCACTACACCTGGTTCTAAGGTTGTTTTTTTTTTCCTTTGCAGTACTAGGGATGGGGCATTCTACCTCTGAGCTACACCTCTAGCCCTATTTTATTCTTTCATTTTGAAACAGGGTCTCACTAAGTTGTATAGGGCCTAAGTTCCTGAGGCTGGCCACAAACCTGCAATCCTCCTGTCTCAGCCTCCTAAGTACTGTGATTACAATGCTCCCATGCCTGGCTTGTGAAGGTTTTTTTTCTTTTCTTTTTTTTTTTTTTTTTTTTTCGGTACTGGGGATTGAACTCAGGGGCATTCTACCTCCGAGCTATACCCTCAGCCCTATTTTTTATTCTTTATTTTGAAACCGAGTCTCACTAAGTTGCGGAGTGCCTCACTAGGTAGCTGAGGCTGGCCGCGAACCCGGATCCTCCGGTCTCAGCCTCCCAAATGCTGGGATTACAAGCGTGAGCCACCACGCCCGGCTGCTTGTGAAGTTTTAACAATGAAAAATCCAACAAAAAACCCAATCTGACTGGGCAACCCTGATATTGACTTGACACGTCATCTTTCAGTTTTACCAATGCTAGAAGTTGAAGCTACCTACCAGAAGCTGAAGCTAGGTAGCTGACAAAGGTACTGTTCTTCCCACAGCTACCTAAATAATCCCAGGATCAAAGTGCAGAGTGAGCACCTTCCCAAGTATAGTCTGCTTGGTGCAATAGCATTTCTGGTTTTTTTTTTTGTGGTACTGGGGATTGAACCCAGGGGCATTCTACCTCTGAGCTCACCCCCAGCCCTATTTTTTTTTTTTTTTTTTTCGGTACTGGGGATTGAACTCAGGGGCATTCTACCTCCGAGCTACACCCCCAGCCCTATTTTTTATTCTTTATTTTGAAACCGAGTCTCACTAAGTTGCGGAGTGCCTCACTAGGTAGCTGAGGCTGGCCGCGAACCCGGATCCTCCTGTCTCAGCCTCCCGAATGCTGGGATTACAAGCGTGCGCCACCA
>PVLC010039400.1:0-14273 GCA_004027655.1 Graphiurus murinus
ATTTATCACCATTCTTAACAGCATCTCTACTGGCATGCCAGTGCTGTTACAGATACCAGAAAACAACAGATGTCAAAAATAATAAAAATGAAATAGAACAAGTAGGTCAAGTGTAAATACCTTCAGCATATGTGAATTTGTAAACACATACACATATGTGTCTTTAGCTTTCCATCACTGAATGCCTTATCCCAACCCCTATCCCAGAAGTAAATGTGAAAAGTGAGGGCAAAAATCTCGTAACCGATTGAGAAATCGCAAATTTAACCATGAAATAAGCCTAAAGACCCATGATTGTACGTATGAAGGAAAAACCAAGCCCCAGAGAGGCGATGGTGCTGGTGTTGGTGATGGTGTTGGTGTTGGTGATAATATTGATGATGGTGATAATGGTGGTGGTGGTGGTGGTGATGATGGTGATGATGGCTACCAAAGGTACCAAGCCTCCTTAGGCATCAAAGGGAAGGCAGGGACGTGGCACTCATTGCTTCTCCAAATCAGCCAGGCACAAGCTTTCTCTGTGCCCCACACACCCTTGAAACAGGACTTCAGGATTTCAAGTTGCAATTTAAAAAGTTAATTAAATTCTTCTAAAAAGTCAATTTGTGCAAATGAGTCACTCAGTGATCTAATTCCCTTTGTCTTCGGTTGGAAATGAGGTTCAAGGGCATGCATTTTCTGGGGCCTCAGGAAGGTGCAGACCATGCCCTCAACGAGATAGGGTGGGGCCCTGTCTGTGTGCCCTGCAGGGCTGCGTTCTAAAGGGCCACCTGCTGGTCCTTGGGCTTTACAAACCCTATATATTCACCTCGGTCTGTGCCAGCAGCATATACTCAGCACGTGGCACACCTCCGTCAGACCCTGTTCCACCCACCTGAGCTGGCACGGGGGTTTGGAAAAGAGTTGGACAGGGCGTAGCAGCGGATGCAAAGTCAGCCCCAGAGCCTGGCTTCTAAGGAGAGACCTGTCACACACTGGGCCATTCAGGAAACACTCGGTAGAAAGAATGAGGGCATTATACACATCCTTTGAACTTGATCCTAGGGAAGAGGCCAGCCCTTACCCCAGGGCTTGGTGAAGCCAGAGAACACAAAGTCAACTATATTGTAGTGAACAGCTCGGCAAGCAAGACTACCAAGAGTACTAGTGGGAACTGGGCGCCAGTAACCACAAAGAAAAGCACGAATGTGTCAGGCAGCATGATGTAGCACCGGAGGTGGATGCTGGGTTTCCTAAACTCTATCTTCAAAAGGAGATTGACAGCCACTATCGGGCATTGTCCCCAGAGCAGACGAGTGGACAGCGCAGGCTGCGGGGCAGATGCTTTAGGCAGAGCGAGGTGGACTGTGAGCTCAAGTTCAAAACCTGTGTCTTGTTTTCTGCAAGCTTCTAACAGCACCTAACACACAGTAAGTTCTCTGATACTAGATGGCAGATGGAAGGAAAGAAAATAGAGTGAGAGGAAAAAAGGAGGGAGGAAGAAAAAAAGGGCGAGAGGGAGAGAAGAAGGAAAGAAGGAAGGATAGGTAGAAGCCTGGCCCTAATGGTGCTACTAAAAGTATCATCTCTAATGTTTTTTAAAAGATGAAATGAATAATGAGGAAGCCAGGCGTGGTGGTGCACGCCCAGTACTTGGGAGACTGAGACCGGAGGACCCGGGTTCGCAGCCAGCCTCAGCTACTTAATGAGACCTTCTGCAACTTAGTAAGACCCTGTTTCAAAAATAAAAGAATAAGAAATAGGGCTGGGGTTGTAGCTCAGAGGTAAAATGCCCCTGGGTTCAATCTCCAGTACTGGAAAAAAAAAATGAATAATGAGAATACTAAGGACTAAACCAAGGAATCAAAAGACTTATACACTAAAAAAGTAAGACATTGAAAAAAGAAATTCTGAGACACAAATGGAAACATGGATGCTCATCGTGTAGAAGAATTTAACCCCGCCAAAATGTCAACGTCATCCAACGTGCTTCACAGATTCTATACAGCTCCTAGAAATGCCAACAACGACGCTTTCCACAGAAATAGAAAAATCCATCTCTAAGACCCCAGAATCGCCAAAGCAACATTAAAAGTGAAGAACAAAGCTGAAGGCCTCGCATTTCATGATTTAAATGTTTAATTTTAAATCCTAATTTAAAAATGACTGATCACAAAGCTATAGTAATAAAAAAAAAACAGAGCAGTAGTGGCAATAAAAAGAAACATATAGGCTAATGGGATAAAACAGAGAGCTCAGAAATAAATCTTCATATATAAGGACAAATATTTCAACAAGAATGTCAAGACCACTCAATGATGGTCATTTAGACTTTGCAACAGACGGTGCTGGAAAAACCGGATATCTACTTTAAAAAAAGAATCAGATCCTCATATCATTCACAAAAATTAACTCAAAATGGATGAAAGGCCTAAACAAAAAAGTGAAAACTAAAAACCTCTTCAAAGAAAATATGACATTGAATATTTCCATGATTTCATGGATATAACTCCAAAAGTATAGCCAACCAAAGACAAAATAACTAAGTTGAAGCTCATCAAATTTAAAAACTTTTGTGCATCAAAAGATACTATAAGCAAAGTAAAAAAGCAACCCACAGAATGGAAGAAAATATCTGTAAACCCTGTATCTGGTAAATGATTGGTGTCCAAAATATATAAAGAACATCCACAAATCAACAACCAAAAAAAAGGATTTAAAAATAGACACAAGGCTTCAATAGACATTTCATACAAATGGCCAATAAGCAGAGAAAACAATGCTAAACATCCCCAGTCGATTCCGAAACTGCAAAGAGCCCTTATTTCACACATAAGAGGATTGCTATTATCCCCCCTCAACAAAAAGAACGTCTTGGCAAAGGTATGAAGACGTTGCAACCCTGGATGTTGCTAGCGGGAATGTAAAATGGTGCCGCTGCGGTGGCGAACGGTGAATTCCAAACATGATCCAGCAATTCCACTTCTGGGCAGATCCCCAAAAGAAAAGGAAGCAGAGAGACCTGGGCAGGTAGCAGCACAGCCCTGTCCACGGGTACCCTATTCGCAAAAGGCAGAAGGCGGAAGGAGCCCTCGCGTCCACTGACAGATAAAGGAGGAAATAAAATGTGAGCGACGCATACGAGAGGTGTCATTTGACCTTAACAGGAAATAATGTTGACAGGTTACGAAGTGAGCAAATAAGCTGGTCATAAACAGACTCTCGCTGTGTGAGGGCTCCTCCCGAGGCTCCTAGAGCTGCCAAATCCAGAGTGAAGGCAGGGTGCTGCTCGCCAGGTGCTGGGGGCTGGGGGGTGTTAGTATCAAATGGAGGCAGAGTCTTACTGAAGGCGAAAAGAAAGCTAGACATGGATGGCGACTGGCGGGGAGGGTTGTTACGTGTGATCTTGCTTAATGCCACTGAACTGTACACTTCCAAAGGATGAAAATGGCGGGTTTTATGTTATGTATATCTTGCCACATTCTTTTTTGTTTTGTTTTGTTTTGTTTTGCAGTACTAGGGATTGAACCAAGGGGCCTTCTACCTCTGAGCTACATCCCCAGCCCTATTTTTATTCTTTATTTTGAAACAGGGTCTCACTATGTCCTGAGGGCCCCACTAAATAGCTGAGGCTGGCTGCCAACCTGCGATCCTCCTGTCTCAGCCTCCCAAGTACTGGGATTACAAGCATGCACCACCATGCCTGGCTTTGCCACATTCTTTAAAGGGGCCTCGAAGGTGAAGGAGAGCAGCCCCTAACCGACGGAACAGCTACTGGTGCACATCCGGTGGGTTCCTCTTCTAACTCCACTGGGTTCAACCACCTCCCCTCCCCAGCGTAATGCATCCGGGCCAAGCAGGAAAGACAGGAGAACGAAACTAGGGAAGAGAAGCTCAAAGTCAGAGAGCATGTCCACATGCAGGCGGTGTGTATCCCTGATGGAACACTCCACACTCTATGGGAGAGGGCACTGCTTTCAAAGTGACCACGTCCTGTCCCTCTGCTTGGGCTATCTTTCTTCCTTAGTAACAGAGCTATCGTGCCCCTGCCAATAGCATCCGTCCTGCCCCTCCTTTTGGGTTCCTATCTTTCTTCCTTAGGAATAGAGCGATCGTGCCCCTGCCAATAGCCTCCCCCGGGGCTCCATCTCATGCCCTGTTTGGATTTTAGAATCGAGGAACTCATCTGAATAATTAAAGGAACAGAGCAGAGACATGGGAGGAAAAAGGAACTGTCACGCGTTATCCAACATTTCTGTCTGCCTTTCGGATGGAAACAGGTGAGAGGGATGGGAAGATAAGAGAGTGAAAAGACAAATATAAAAGAGCCCTTTCTCAAATTCTAATTGAGCCGAGACACAATTGAGAGACATTTTAATATCTTTCTTCACAATAAAATATCACTGTATTGTATGCCTTATCCACAACTAACCGGCAACTATCTTATTGCTATCTAGCCGGAAAGGTCACTAGCTCAGAGACAGCCCACTGGGCAGTGACAGCTGTCGGCTTTATTGCTTTTCCCTAGCAGGGAAAACAGGGTTCCACCTCTCCACGTCTTCATCTTTCATAAAGTCATTTTAGAACAGAAAACTACCGGCCGCCTTACTGATGGAGTTTTTGCAAATCCATCCACAAATAAGACTTGGCTGACCTGAAAAATTAGCTGCTTTTGCATTGAATTCTGCTCTGCAGAAAAGAGACTCGGAGACAGGCTAGGAGGATGGTTTCATCTCTTTAATCATCCTTCTTCAAGACAGAAAAGTTATTGCCAACTTAGGGAAATGGATGCTAGTGTGAAAAGCCCAGGGCTTATCCCTCAGGCGACAGGGACCTTAAGGCGACCTCCCCTGGGCAACCCACCTCTGGGTTCCCACAGATCTGGAACTGCAGGCCAGCCAGCCAAGGGGGACAGGAGCCCACGGGGACTACAGGACCAGCGGCTCACCCCAGGGACACTCTCAAGGACAGCCAGGTCAGTTTGAGCGGCGGGCAGTCCTTACTCTGCAGTGAGCCTGAGCAGGACATGTTTGACTATTCCCACTTGTCAAACAGGTTCTACGTAAACACCGTAAACATGTTCAGGCCTGGGGACCTAGCCTGGCAGCAGCAAGCCGGGTCTCTACTCCAGGGACGCCCAGGAGAAAAGAGAACAGAAATATCAGGCTCCAAACCACTTGTCTGTGCTACTAAGTAAGAAGGTTACTTGGTGACATCCCAAATCCTCTTCCTGGGCCCCTGAGGAAATGCTCGAATGATTTGTTCTGCAGAATAGGAGTCCGCGTGTTCTCCTCTCTTTTTTCACTGGGGTCAAATCATTAGGTCTAGTATTAATGGTAACAATAAAGAAAAGGAAGGACAAAGGAGCATTCCAGGACACTGACTTTATCTTTCTTAAGGGCAAAGGCGGGGCATATAGTCCCAAAATGTATCTGCGTGGTGTGTATCAAATTCACAAATAAGTCAGGTGGGGTGTATGCACGCCAGTAATCCCAGTTTTGGGGAGGCTGAGACAGGAGAACTGCAATTTCAAGTCCAGCGTCAGCAACTTAACTTCAGCAACGCAGCAAGACCCTATTTCAAAATAAAATAATAAATAAAATAAAGAGTCAGGCGTGGTGGTACACACTTGTGATCCCAGGTCTTGGGAGGCTGAAACAGGAGGATCGCAGGTTCGAGGACAGCCTCAGCAAGTAGTGAGACTCTCATGAACCTAGCAAGACCGTGTTTCCAAATAAGAAATAAAATCAGGCTAGTGTTGTACTCGAAGGTAGGATGCCTCTGGGTTCCATCCCCAGTACCACAAAAAATAATAATAATAATAATAAAGTAATAAAAAATAAAAAGGTCTGGGGATGTCACTCAGGGCTTGAATGCCCCTGAGTTCAACCCCCAGCACCAAAAGAAAAAAAAGAAAAACTTACCAATAAAGCTAGCCTGCAATGAACTTTCCACCAGGAATCTGTGTGTGTGTGTGTGTGTGTGTGTGTGTGTGTGTGTGTGTGTGTGTGTTACTGGGGATTGAGCCCAGGGACATTTTACCTCCAAGCTATACCCCAGCCCTATTTTTATTTTGTAGCAAGGTCTCACTAGGTTGTTAAGAATCTCACTACTTGCTGAGGCTGTCCTCGAACCTGTGATGCTGTCTCAGGCTCCCAAATACTGGGATTACAATCGTGTGCCCAGCTCACTGTGAACTGTTTTGTGAACATGTTTTCAACTGGTGACAATTCTAGCCTTGAGTAGAGTTGTCCCCACTTCTTTTTTTTTTTTTTGTGGTACTGGGGATTGAACCCCAGGGCATTCTACCTCCAAGCTACACCCCCAGTCCTATTTTTTATTCTTTATTTTGAAACAGGGTCTCAATAAGTAGCTGAGGCTAGCTGTGAACCCAGATCCTCTGGTCTCAGCCTTCCAAGTACTGGGATTACAAGCGTGCACCACCCCACCGGACTATAAGTTTTTTTAGATGTCTTTTTTGTATAGAAGTATCCAATAATTTTTATTTTTATTTATTTATTATTTATTTATTTATTGTGGCACTGGGGATTGAACGTAGACGCATTCTACCTCTGAGCTACACCCCCAATTCTATTTATTATTCTTTATTTTGAAACAGGGTCTCACTACATTGCAGAGGGTCTCACTAAGTAGCTGAGGCTGGCCATGAACCCGGATCCTCCTGTCTCAGCCTCCCAAGGACTGGGATTACAAGCGTGCGCCACCATGCCCGGCTTGCCCCCACTTCTGAAAAGCTGCACATCACAAAGACATCAGGGAACAGCAGCTCCCCCCCCCACACCCCTCCCCAAGCTGGAGGGCAGTGCCCCCCACCCCAGCCTCAACCCAGAGGGAGGGGACCGCCACTGGGAAGGCCTCCCTTATCACCAAGGAAGCATTTGGTTTCTTTGCGGTTTGTTGAAATTCCTCCTCGGTAGTGTTACATTACTCGGCTTTGATAAAAAATAAAATTGAAGATTAAAAAACAATCAAGCCCTCTTTGAGAAAAATAATAAAGCCGAGCGCATGTAGGGTGCAAATGGAGAAAGCTCGGCGGCACCTCCTCTCCCGCTGGGCCGGGCCTCAGTCCTCTTCCCCTCCCACGCCGGGGCCTGTGTGGTTACAAAGCACTGGCCTCCTCCCTCTGTGCAGACGTGAAGCTCCTCCACCTCCTCCGAGAGGCAGAGAGCAGGCCCTGTTCACGCTGCTGGTCACTGTGCCACCGGGACAGAGCAAGACAGACGCAGCCGTGTGCTGCCCCTCAGTACCACCAGCATCCTGTCACCGCCCCCAGAGGCCCTCCCACCCCCGGCACCCTGTCTGCCACTCCCTTGGCTGCACCTGCATAGGGGGCAGTCACTTCTGAACCAGTAGCGATGCCCGTGGGCTGCAGGACCTCAGGCTGGGAAGGCCGGAGGTCAGAGGTCAGAGGTCAGAGGTCAGGAGCAGCACACGCCCTCCTCTTTGTCCTCTTCCGCATCCAGAAATGCCAACAGAGGGCCGCGCTCAGGGCAGAGGGCTGTGGGGCTGTGTTTGCGCACGCGGCTGCAGATCGCTACAGCTGCCGGGCGGCCCAGACACTGCTCTCTTGTTCCTGGGTGGGAGAGTCCGCAGTGGGCAGGGGCAGCTGGGGCCTGGCCGGGACGGGCCGCTGAGCAGGAGCGGGTATGTCCCCGTCCCAGCGCAGCCCGGAGGAAGAAGGCCAAGGCCCTGGCGTGGCTAGACCTGGGCCCCTGCTTCAGACACGGAATAAGACCCAGCCAATGCTTGCTTGCCCGGGCCCTGCTGGGGAGCCGGCTAGCGGGCTACACGGCTTTCTGAGAACACAAGACAGATCATCCCAGAGCTAATGGCTTGATACATGGGCCTTCCCTGGACGGTGGCCAAAAACATGGGAAGACAGTGCGTGGTAATTGAGGGGTGTCCAGGGTGGGCTGCCTGCACGGGGAGAACAAGATCTGCTCACAAATCTTGTATGATGGGGCCTCCCGGGCATGAAGCCACACTCAAGGAGATGGAGAGCCAGGCCAGGCCTGCAGTTCGCGGCTCAAAAGGCCACGCGAGAGCCTGGGGTCGGCCAAGGACGCCTGATGCCAGGACAGCAGGAGCCTTTGTCCTCCTCACTAGCCTGGCGCACCCCTCCCGGCCACAGCTTCCTGCTCTTGACCGTGGATGGGGTGCCGCAAAACACCTGGCCACCCCACAGCGGCATCTGTTCCCAGCAAGACTGGCTGCATCTTTTCAGGGCCCAGTGCGAAATAAAGAGCAAAGTCCCTCATTCAAAAATTGCATAAATGTCAAGACACTTAGGATACCTATTATTAAAAATATGATTATCCAGGCATGGTGGCACAGGCTTGTAATCCCAGTACTTGGGAGGCTGAGATGGGAGGATCCGCGTTTGTGGCCAGCCTCAGCTACTTAGTGAAGCCCTTTGCAAATTAGTGAGACTCTGTTTCAAAATAGAAAGAATAAAAAATAGGACTGGGGTTGTAGCTCGGGGGTAGAATGCCCCTGGGTTCAATCCCTAGTACTGCAAAGAAAAAAAATTAATAATAATAATAATATTAACAAGTATTGGGACGGGTCTATTGGAGCCCTGGGGCATGGTGGTAGGCGTGCACTGAACTCGGTGCAGGGCCCTTCTGAGTGGGGTTGTGCAGCGCCCAGGCCTCGGGCTGGGATACGAGCTTTGCTTCCCCCAACGCCGCTTTCCAGGACTCAGGGACCCAGTTTGCACAGGCAGGGCCTCGCCGGCAAGCTGCTTTAAGCCTGACGAACAATGTTATGTTTTAATAGTCGTTTCAATTGACTATAAAAATACGGCATCACATAATAAAATTGCTTCTGCACCGTGGTAGAAATACTTAGCAAGAGACGAGAAATACTTAGCAAGACACTATAAAACCCTATTTGCTTGCTTATGGAGTCGCTGCTGAACAGGACCAAGGCAGGAGAGGATAAAGGAAGGGCACGGGACAAGCTGGCCCCGAAGCAGGCACAGCAGTGCAGCCACCTAGAAACCCGACAGACGGGAGGACGCGGGCGATTTCAAATGCACCGAGCACAATGAACAGCTCTCCACTCTCGCTGTTTGTTTCATTTTAACTTTCAAAATGCCATTAGAAAACACTCCTCTCCGGCAGCTGTCTGCCGCTCCATCAATAGTGTGCGAGAACTCTGAGAACTATGGAAGCTGACCACCGAGGATCCACAGCGCCCTGCAACTGCAGCACACGGAGAGAAAGCGTTCCTCCACCGAAACAGAGCAACGGGGAACTCCCAACCACAAACCAGCACTGTACCACCCACGCTCACTCCCCAGACGCCTGTGCCACAAAGGCATTCGGCATCCAAGACCAGGGCTCCATGGACAGTTTATCACCAGCACCGTGTCCACTGCCATCCCCAAGACACCAGCACCACCACCATGACCACCACCAGCACTGTCACCATCACTCCCATCAGCAATATTACCATCACCACCATCACGTCCCCACCAGCAGTAACCATCACCTGCAACACCACCACGGCCCCACCACCATCACCAACACCATCAACCACCATTGCTACCACCGTCATCACCAGCGCCATCACCAAAACTATCCCCATCACTACCACCAACAATAGTACCAACACCATCACCACAATCACCAACAAGATTACCACTGCTACCATCATCACACCTACACCATCACCAAAACTATCACCATCACCACCATCAACAATACTAATACCACCACCATCACATGCCCACCATCATTAACCATCACTACAATACCACCACGGCCACACCATCAACACCATCACCCATAGACCACCATTACTACCACCATCATCACCAGCACCATCACCAAAACTATCACCATCACTACCACCAACAATAGTGCTACCACCATCACCAACACCAACACCAAAATCACCAACAAGATTACCACTGCCACCATCATCACACCTGCACCATCATCAAAACTATCACCATCGCTACCACCAATAGTGCCACCACCATCACCTACAATACCAGGACTGCCACCACCACACCATCACCAACAATACCACCACTGACACCAGCATACCACCACCGCTATCACCAAAACTATCACCATCACCACCATCAACAATACTAACACCACCACCATCACATCCTCAGTAACCATCATCTACAATACCACCAAGGCCACACCATCATCACCGACACCATCAATGATAATACCACCACTGCCACCACCGCTAGCACCAGTATCATTGCTCCATCACTACCAAACAATACTACCACCAACACCAGGACAACATCACCATCACCAACACCATCAATAATGCCATCAACACCATCACCAGTACTACAACTACCACCAACACCATCACCAACACCATCACCAATAATACTACCACCACCATGACATCACCTCCACCACACCATCACAAGTACCATCAAAACCATCACCACCATCAACAGTACCACCACCATTGCCATCACCACCACCTCCATCCCTACCACCATAACCAACAATAATATTACCACAAACAACAGCACCACCAACAACAATACTACTGCCAGCACCACCATCAACACTACTACCAACACCTATCACACTGTCATGGAAACAGGAACCCCCTAAACACTTCATGCACTGACGTTTAGTCCAGCCAACCCTGTGAAGTTGGGGGGCTGGGTTCCCATTTCTGCACGTGCAGACTCAGAAGCTAAGAACTGCAGCCGGCCTCGGGTCTCGGGGAGCCCGCATGGTGGGCACACCCTCCCCGAACACCACAACAAAGAGAGCCACACTGGGCCTGCAAAAGCAAGGCCAGGCTGCAGCCGGCTCCGCTTTGCTCTACGGGAGCCGCCACCGTTGTGCCCAGTGCCAAAGGCCCCGGACCTTCTGAGAGAGCCTCAAGGCATGGCGCAATAGCTTTCCTAACAGCTCCTCCCGTGAACAGAACCCAGTACCGTACCGTGGGTTCCCCAGAGAGAGAGTGCCTTCCCCTGTCCCAGGGAGGCCAAGCGCACCCTGCAGGTGAGCACACGACACACCTCTCATCATCACATCAGTTCTGCCAGCGCACCCAGCACTGACCTCCCAGGATCCCATGGCCAGTGGACACCGCTGGACCCAGGGTGATCGGCGACACAGGACTCCTCCACGCCAAGGGCTCGCACCTCTGACAGCGCCTCCACACCACCGGAGGCTGGGGAAGGCGAATCCAAGAGGGGGAGGACTAATTAGAAGCCAGGCCTCCAAAATACGACCCAAGCAGGAAACACTGTAATGAGAGTTACAAAGACCCTGACCACACACAGCCACGGATGACCGCCTCTCGGGAGGGGTCATCTGGTTCCATGTATCTGGGTTCCTTTTCACAAAATATCACAAGGGCGCAACTACCAGTATCGCACGCATTTCAAGGGTGAAAAATGGAGGCTCAAAAAAAGGTGCTCAAGCCAGGCATGGTGGCGCGGGCTTGTAATCCCAGCACTTGGGAGGCTGACACTGGAGGACTTGGGTTCGCCACCAGCCTCAGCTACCTAGTGAGGCACTCCGCAACTTAGTGAGACCCTGTTTCAAAATAAGAATAAAAAATAGGGCTGGAGGTGTAGCTTGGAGGTAGAATGCCCCTGGGTTCAATCCCCAGTACCGCAAAAAAAAAAAAAAGAGATGATGTTCAGTTGTTGCTCCAAGTCACAGTGTGGGAGGAGGGAGAGGTCAGGTGTCAGTTCCTCTTGTCCTTGCGCCTGTGTCCCTCTGCAGTGCACTGCATGGCTGCAAGGTGACATGACCCACGTCCTAAAGGACAGCGGCCTCCCCCGGAGGCTGCACACAGCCTTTCGTCCCTGGCCAGGCTGCCCTTGACACTCCCCGAACAGCACCCATGAAACCAGCCAGAGACATCAAAACAAAAGTCACGCGCAATATCGTCTCCTGTCACACGAGGTCTGTCACAAGCAAACCTTGCCACAAGGTCCTTTTTAAGTAAAATATTTCCCAGCAATACTTCCCCCTCCAGGCCCCTTCCTATATCACTCAAATCCCGACCTGTTCCTGTCTGATGCGGATTTACAGTTTAGAGCACAAGAAGGACACTCAACGCCCCATACTCTGGTCACACACAGACCCATCTTCGCCCCAGCCGTGCCCTGGCTCCTCTGAAATGGAAAAGGGAAGCTACGAGTTGGGCGTGGTGGCGCACGCTTGTAATCCCAGCATTCAGGAGGCTGAGACCGGAGGATCCGGGTTCGAGGCCAGCCTCAGCTACCTAGTGAGGCACTCCACAACTTAGTGAGACCCGGTTTCAAAATAAAGAATAAAAAATAGGGCTGGGGGTATAGCTCGGAGGTAGAATGCCCCTGAGTTCAATCCCTAGTACCACACACACACACAAAAAGGGAAGCTACGATGCCCTAGACATGGACGGGGGTCACAGGAACGGATCCAAGCACAGGAGCGCCCCTCGGGCCCCTGCCCACTCAGGACCACCGTGTGCAGTGTGGACTGTCTACCGTACAGAAGCTCGGGGCTGAATGGACAAGTAGGAGCTGAAATCCAGCTCAAGTTGTGTTTGCCAAACAGGACATCCAGCCCAGCTGGCGGCCTTTCTGTCGGGCACACTGGCACTCCGTGGCTTGTGGGCTGTCCACAGAGAGAACTGTATGGGGCGGGGGCTAGATGTTCCACCCCGGCCCCCAGGACCCAGCGCGGTGCGCATGCGATAAGCATCTTAGAGACTTGACCCGAGGGGTCAGCAAGCAAGGGCCGAGAGGGACCCAGCGTGCCCGGCAAAGAGTCAGGCCCCTCCCTGGGCAGCACTGCCGGGCCGGCACCCCGCAGGCAGCGAGGCAGAGCGCCCTGCGCCTGGGCAAGGTTGGTTCAAAGGAGGAAGGAGGCCCAGGGCAGCAGGGCAGGCCAGGCACAGTGGGGGGTTCTGGTGCCCAGCCACCCTCTTGCTAGGTCCTTCATGCTGCAGGTCCTGGATCCCGGATCCCGGATCCCGGCTCTGCGATCCTGGCTGTGTCTCCTGTTCCATCCCTTCCCGCCAGGTCATGTGCAGAGCGCAGTCCCACCCATTCCTGGATGCAACACCAGGAACTGCCGAGCCCAAGTCCTCTGCATCTGAGAGCCCGATCCAGGGGCACTCAGTCCAGCACCCGAGCTGACCGTGCCTGGGGTCACACAGTGAGGGCGTCCTCAATGCCCAGCACGGGCGAGACCGTGCACCCGGTACTGGGGACACAGGGGGCCTCCCGGAGGCCATTCTTGTCCACAATTGGGCCCAAAGGGACCAGTGACCAGCCCCCAGGCCTGGACAGCTGCCTCCCTCCGTCGCTCCGTCAGGTGGGACAGGTGAACTCCACCTGCTTCTGCCACCCCACTGCCACCCACCCGGACTGCTGCCCCGGTCCCGACATGGCCCTCCCCCCCCTCTTCCCCATTCCTCAAACCGCCAACAAGTACCCGCTGCTCTGACCACAAAGCCTGGATCCCTCTGGAAGGCTCGGGGAGGCCGTGCCCAGACCCACGGCTTCCTCCAGTACTGGGCTCCAGCACTCTGCACACACCCGGACTAAACTACGGGGTCCTGTGCGTCCTTGCACCTTAGGGCCCGCAGATACGTTCATACTTCCCTGCATGAATGACCCACTGAATGTCACTTCCTCCAGGAAGCCTGCCTGGGTAGTTCTTTCTCCCTCTTACCAATCACCACTCACCTGATACTCTCCCATAACAGCTACCCCAGCCCACAGTGTATTCCAGGGTCTATTACACTCCTGGCGTGTTGATGGCACTTGGCGAATATTTACGAAGGCGAGAATTTAGCCAAATGCCCTTACAGATTGGCACGCTTAGCCAGGCTCAGTGGCACACACCAGTAATCCCAGGATTTGGGAGGCTGAGACAGGAGGACCACAGGTTCGAGGACAGCCTCAACAACTTAGCAAGGCCCTCAGCAACTTAGTGAGACTCTGTTTCAAATTTTTTTTAAAAAAGAGCCGGGCGTGGTGGCGCACGCTTGTAATCCCAGTACTTGGGAGGCTGAGACTGGAAGATCTGAGTTCGCGGCCAGCCTCAGCTACTTAGTGAGACCCTCTGCAACTTAATGAGACCCTGTTTCAAAACAAAGAATAAAAAATAGGACTAGGGGTGTAGTTCGGAAGTAGAATGTCCCTGAGTTCAATCTCCAGTACAGCAAAAAATAAATAAATAAGGGCTAGAGGTGGTTCAGAGGTCAAACACCCCTGGGACGCTAACATGTACTAACTCATATTAATCATCACCTCTATTCTGCAGAGAGAAAGC
>PVLC010039401.1:0-14351 GCA_004027655.1 Graphiurus murinus
ACATTCGTAATCCCAGTACTTGGAAGGCTGAGAGAGAGGAATCACAAGTTCACAGCCTGCCTCAGCTATATATAATAGTGAGACCCTATTTCAAAATAAAGAATAAGCCGAGCTTGGTGGCGTACGCTTGTAATCCCAATACTTGGGAGGCTGAGACAGGAGGATATCAGGTTCAAGGACAGCCTCAGCAAGCAGTGAGACTCTCATCAACCTAATGAAACCCTGTTTCAAATAAAAATTTAAAAATAAAGCTGGGGGTGTAGCTCGGAGATAGAGTATCCCAGGGCTCGATCCCCTGTACCTACAAAAAAAATAAAGACTAGATCTGGGGGTGTAGCTCAGAGGTAGAATGCCCCCTGGGTTCAATCCCCAGTACCGCAAAAAAAGGGGGGAGGGGCTGGGGATGTAGCTCAAAGGTAGAATGCCTCGAGGTTCAATCCCCAATACCACACACAAAAAAAGAAAAAATGGAAATAGCTCAGATACTGGCCAGCTGAAATATGGTTTCAGCTACTTAGTGAGGCCCTCTGTAACTTAGTGAGACCCTGTTTCAAAATAAAGAATAAGAAATAGGGCTGGGGGTGTAGCTCAGAGGTAGAATGCTCCTGGCTTCAATTCCCAGTACCACAAAATAAATAAATTAGAATAAATCATTGGATTGTGTACTTTAAATGGGTGAATTGCGTGTTAGATGAATTTTATTTCAGCAAAGCTACTAAAATGTAACTGTTTTTTATGCTTTTCCACATACCTACATGCAAATAAATAACTTGATTGCAAAACCATATACCTACCTTTGGCAGGGAACTATATATGTTTATTTTGCTTGTGATCACAAAGAGTAGATAAAAAGAATGTTAGCCAGATGTGGTGGCATACACTTGTAATTTCAGTGCTTGAGAGGCTGAGACAGGGGGATCATAGGTTTGTAGCCAGCCGTAGCAACTTAGTAAGGCCCTCTGCAACTTAGTGAGGCCCTGTTTCAAAATTAAAAAATAAAATAAGCCAGAGTGGTGGCACATACTTGTGATCCCAGTAGTTGGGAGGCTGAGACAGGAGGATTGCAGGCTCACAGCCAGCCTGAACAACTTAGTGAGGCCCTGTTTCAAACTAAAAAAAGAAATAGGTCTGGGAATGTAGCTCAGAGGTAGAATGCCCCTGAGTTCAATCCATAGTACTACAACAAATAAAATATGGCTGGAGGTATAATTCAGAGGTACTTTTGCTAGCTGGGCATGGGATTATAGGATTACAGGCTTGGTAGGCTGACACAGGAGGATTGCAGGTTCGAAGCCAGGCTCAACAATTTAGCAAGGTCCTTGGCAACTTAGTGAGACCCTGTTTCATAATAAAAGATAATACAGGGCTGGGGTTGTAGCTTGGAAGTAAAATGCCCCTAGGTTCAATCCCCAGTACCACCACCCCCCAAAAAAAGGCACTACTTCTGTTAATTACTAAAACTGATTAAAGCTAGGCATGGTGCATGCCTGCAATCCAGCATTTGGGAGGCTGAAACAGGAGGATCACAAGTTCAAGGCCAGCCTCAGCAACCTAGATCCTGTTTCAAAATGAAAAATTTAAAAACTGGCTGAAATGAGTAATTTCAGTCCTTGGTTCCTGTCTTGGATGGGCAGCGACTAAGGATTTTTAGAGTACCTCAGTCTTTAGGTAATTTCCAGTGCGAGTGACTTTTCTTTCTTTTGCTCTTCACAGGTAATGGGAACTCGGGATTTGAGGGCCAAAGCCGTTATGTGCCGTCTTCTGGAATGTCCGCCAAGGAACTCTGTGAAAATGACGACCTAGCAACCAGTTTGGTTCTTGATCCATATTTAGGTTTTCAAACACACAAAATGAATACTAGGTAATTTTAAAGTTTTTATCCTGAATGGAACAGATGATGATGTTGAATTTAAGAAAATAGATGGCTAATTTTACTTTTGTTCAAAATTTAAAATGACATTGTAGCAAAGTTCTTTGCTACAGGATTGACTGCGAGTCTTGTCAGCTTTGATTCTGTGTTCTTGTTTCACCCCAGAATATTTCCATCAGAACTGGAGCGGCATCTTCATGTTGTCTCCAGTGTTGGGAAAATTGGCTTAGTTAAAAGTGAAATCTTACAGCCTATGAAACGTTGGAAATGTATGATTTTTTTTTCCAACTTAAAGTAGATTATGTCAGTTATTTCCCATGATTTTATTATATTCTTTCAAATAAATATAGGGAACTTTGCCTTCACATTTAATCTTTGCAATTCAGCTAGTTATATGTTAAAGTCATGTTTATATTTAGTGTGCAGGTAAGAAAACAGATGTGTGTCTATTGAGTATTAAATGCTGTATGTCTATAAAGTACTAATTACATCAATCTTAAAATCTCTCATCCTTTAACATCTGTGATCTCTAGTTCCTTTATTCTAATTCTCTTAAATATCATCTCTCAGCTGGGCGTGGTGGCGCACACTTGTAATCCCAGCATTTGGGAGGCTGAGACCGGAGGATCTGGGTTTCACAGCCAGCCTCAGCTACCTAGTAAGGCACTCCGCAACTTAGTGAGACCGTTTCAAAATAAAGAATAAAAAATAGGGCTAGGGCTATAGCTTGGAGGTAGAATGCCCCCAAGTTCCATCCCCAGTACCGCAAAAAAAAAAAAAAAAATCATCTCTCCCTCAAAAAAGATCCTTAGATTATTTCATAATTGTTTCTGCCACCAAATAGGTCAGAGCTTTGCAGCTTTTATGTCTTTGCTTCTGTGGCAAAGGTTTTGAGTCTGGTGGGAAAGCATTCCAGCAAGGATTCAGAATGGAGAGGCAAGTCTGGGCCTGTTCCCTCTCATCTCCATCACACCCTCACTGGCATTTTGTTGCCCAGTATCTGTGACAACCCAGGAGGAATTGGAAAACCAGGTGGATGGGCACTGGCAGTTGATGGAGGTAGGAATTGGTGAATACAGCTGACTAGAGAGAAGTTTTGGGTGCCTTTCTCCTCCTCTTAATTTTGTTTCATGCTAGAATCAAAAGAAGACACCGTGCTTCACTTAACAAGTATTTCCTAAACTTAGAAATAAGTAATTCAGGCAAAAAGATGTCTTTGGTATTTTCATATTACTTACTGTAGCCTTACATCTTTACGTTCTCAAATGAAGTAAAATGTTGGAATGGAGTTGAAAGATAATTTAAGTAGTTCCCTGCCAGATGGCTGACTGTTCTCTGAAAAATTATCTAGATGCCCTGGTATGCAACTAAGATATAGCTACATTATTTTTTTAAGTCCATTTCCTTTTTTTTTCCCATTGATCATAAGAAACCAGTGCTTATTCTCCTCTTAGAAGATCCTGATAGGATTTAAATTACCCTTTAACACCCCTCCATGACTTTTTTTTCCTCTTTTTGCTGAGCTAGGAAATGTGAATATCTGAATCACTTTTTGTACAGTAGTATAGTAGTCTCCTGGATGTCCCTGCAAAGGCCCATAATTCTGGCCTAGAGTCTTTGAAAACGTTATATTAATCATGACCTGTACATTGAGAAGCATATAACACATTTTAGAAAGTTATTCCATCAAAGCCAGGCATGGTGGCACATGCTGGTAATCCCACTACTTAGGAGGCTGAGACAGGAAGATCGCGGGTTCGTGGTCCCCCTCAGCTACTTAGTGAGGCCTCTGCAACTTCGTGAGACCCTGTTTACAAATAAAGAATAAAAAATATGGCTGGGGGTGTAGCTCAGGGGTAGAATGCTCCTGGGATCAATCCCTAGTACCACAAAAAAAAAAAAAAAGAAAGTTATTCCAACAAATTACAACAAAAGCCAGGCACATACCTAGAATCCTAGTACTTGTGCAGTTCAAGGCTAGCCTCAGCAACTTAGTGAGACGGTTTCAAAATAAAAACAAAAAAGGGCTAAGGTGTAGCTCAGAGGTAGAATATTTCTGGGTTCAGTCCTCAGTCTCAGTACACCCCCCCCCCAAGAAAATGACAGCAAAAGTTTTAGTGGCTTAGGAAAGAACTTCTTGTATCTGAAACCCTAGGACTTTATTGCAGAGGATGAAGGATTACCTGTTACTGGCTTCTACAATAGGAAATACTCCTGTTTTCTGTAAAAGTTCTCCTAGGCCACTGATGCTCATTATTAGTTTATGTATACCCTGAGAATCTTGTTAAAATGGCATGGGGCCTGGGATTGTGTATTTCTAACAAGCTCTCAGACTAAATTTGGAATTGTTACAGCCTAGCCCTGCCCTATGAGTTTCATTGTGATTGATAAGTGAATGTTTCTTATCTATGGTGTCCAAAGACTAACTTCAGACTGTAGTTATAAAATGGGAAGTTTGGAGGGGTTTGGGGTGTAGCTCAGTGGTAGAGTACTTGCCCAGCATATATAAGGCTTTGGGTTCCATCCCCAATACTACCAGAAATAAAAATAAGTAAAATGTGAATTTCACGATTACCATTCAAATATTATTCAAACACAAGACTTTACTACATCTGAGGACTCCTAAGTTAAAATACATCCTATTCCCACAGAAGTTGGAGCATCTAAAATCAAAGCTGAGCCGGGCGTGGTGGCGCACGCTTGTAATCCCAGCATTCGGGAGGCTGAGACCGGAGGATCCGGGTTCGCGGCCAGCCTCAGCTACCTAGTGAGGCACTCCACAATTTAGTGAAACCCTGTTTCAAAATAAAGAATAAAAAATAGGGCGGGGGGTATAGCTCGGAGGTAGAATGCCTCTGAGTTCAATCCCCAGTGCCGCAAAAAAAATAAATAAATAAAATAAAATCAAAGCTGGTTAAACTGCACAAGAAAACATTTATTCATATTTTTCAGTGCAGCACTCAGTTACACTCACACAGGTTCCTTGAGTAACCCGTGATGGAGTAGCCAGGTCTCCTGGTCCCTGGATCAAGCAGATTGGTTTCCTTGTCATGCTGCTGTGCTGCCTGCTGTGTTGTTGCAGGTGCCATTCTCTCCTCTTCCTCCCAGAAGCTTTCAGCTCACAGCTATTTCAGCAGACTTTCCTGTGAGCTGGTGTTTGGGAATGCACAGACTTTTTTTTTTCTTAATAATGCTGGGGATTATTAAGAGCTCCCAGGGCTCACACAAGCTGTACCACTGAGCTGTATCTCCAGCCCCACAGAAATTTTATTAAAACACTTCTTAGCCAGGCATGGTGGAGCACGCTTGTAATCCCAATACTTGGGAGGCTGAGACACAAGGATTGCGGGTTTACGGCCAGCCTCAGCAACCTAGTGAGGCCCTCCACAACTTAGTGAGACCCTCTTTCAAAATAAAGAATAAAAAATAGGGCTGGGGGTGTAGCTCAGAGTTAGAATGCCCCTGGGTTCAATCCCTAGTACCAAAAAAAAGACACTTCTTAAATTATTAGTTTATGGATTTCTCAGTCTTTTGAGTGCAAAAGAAGTGACTGCAAGATGTAATGGATCTTGAATTATTTTTTATTTTTTATTTTTTTGTGGTACTGGGGATTGAACTCAGGGGCATTCTACCTCCGAGCTACACCCCCAGCCCTATTTTTTATACTTTATTTTGAAACCGAGTCTCACAAAGTTGCGGAGTGTCTCACTAGGTAGCTGAGGCTGGCTGCGAACCCGGATCCTCCGGTCTCAGCCTCCCGAATGTGGATCTTGAATTTTAAGTCTCTATTGTTCTCTCTGTGTTAATTGTATAGTGGTCTCTGTGTGTGTATCTGTAATTTGATTATCATTTCTTAGTTTCTCATTTTTACATCCACTTGCCTCTCTTCTTTTGGTTCACCTCCAAGAATAGTATTTTAAAACAATATATGTTTGCTGCGTGCAGTGGTGCACACCTGTAATCCCAGCTACTTGGGAGACTAAAGCAGGAGGATGCAAGTTGGAGGCTAGCCTGGGGGATTTAGTGGGACCCTGTCTCAAATGAAAAGGGAAAAAAGAAAAGCGCTAAGGGAATGTAGCTCAGTAATAGCACACGCCTAGCATGTGCAAATTCCTGGGTTCAATTCCCAGTACTGCCCATAAAGAAAAAGTGTTTAATGATTTGGAAATTTCTAAAACTGACTATTTTGAGTGGTTATGTTCTAATCTTTTTTTTTTTTTTTTTTTTTTTTTTGCAGTACTGGGGATTGAACCCAGGGGCATTCTACCTCCGAGCTACATCCCCAGCCCTATTTTTTATTCTTTATTTTGAAACCGGGTCTCACTAAGTTGCAGAGTGCCTCACTAGGTAGCTGAGGCTGGCCGCGAACCCGGATCCTCCGGTCTCAGCCTCCCGAATGCTGAGATTACAAGCGTGTGCCACCACGCCCGGCATGTTCTAATCTTAATATATCCCTATATTTACCAACAAGTAAGCCAGAGTTGTAGCATGAAGGTTTAGTATAAACAAAATAGTAATGTCAATTTATTGAGAAGATTTTGTATTTAACTGACTTTTGCCAGTTATGAAACTTTTTTTTTCTTTTTGCAGTACTGGGAATTGAACCCAGGGGCATTCTACCTCCAAGCTACACCCCCAGCCCTATTTTTTATTCTTTATTTTGAAACAGGGTCTCACTAAGTTGCAGTGGGCCTCACTAAGTAGCTGAGGCTGGCTGTGAACCTGAATCCTCCTCCCAAGTACTGGGATTATACGGGTTCCTGGCTGAAACATTCTTTTTGACAAGAGAATAGGGTTGTCGATACCACCTGTGGTCTTTTAAAGGAATTGGAGGAGCCAGGTGTGCTGGCACAAACCTGTAATCCCAATACTTGAGAGGCTAAGACAGGAGGATCACAGATTTGAGAACAGTCCCAGCAATGTAGTAAGACTCTCAGCAACCTTGCGAGATCCTGGTTCAAAAACAAAAACTAAGCCGGGCGTGGTGGCGCACACTTGTAATCCCAGCATTCGGAAGGCTGAGACCGGAGGATCCGGGTTCGCAGCCAGCCTCAGCTACCTAGTGAGGCACTCCGCAACTTAGTGAGACTCGGTTTCAAAATAAAGAATAAAAAATAGGGCTGGGGGTGTAGCTCGGAGGTAGAATGCCCCTGAGTTCAATCCCCAGTACCGCAAAAAAATAAAAATAAGAAAGGGCTGGGGATATAGCGTGGAGGTAGAATGTCCCCTGGGTTCAATCCCCAGAATCACAAAATAAAGGGGTTGGAGGCCAGATGTTATAAAGACAGGATGGAAGCTTTCAGTAATGCTCCCTTATTTAGGTATCGTGACCCTGAGATTTCACAATATCTTAAGGCAGGTGGTGGGCTAAGAAGGAGATAACATGGCCGGGGTGTCGTGGCGCACACTTGTAATCCCAGCATTCAGGAGGCTGAGACTGGAGGATCCGGGTTCGCAGCCAGCCTGAGCTACCTAGTGAGGCACTCCGCAACTTAGTGAGACTCGGTTTCAAAATAAAGAATAAAAAATAGGGCTGGGGGTATGTATAGCTCGGAGGTAGAATGCCCCTGGGTTCAATCCCCAGTACCGCAAAAAAAAAAAAGAAGGAGATAGCATGGTAAAGCAAGAAGATTTAGCTTAGGGCGCTTTTCCTTTGGGTGTGTGTGTGTGTGTGTGTGTGTGTTAGTTACTGGGGATTGAACCCAGGGGCAGTTCTGAGCTACACCCTAACCCCTGTTTTTACTTTGAAACAGGTACTCACTAAGTTGCATAGGGCCTCTCTAAGTTGCTGAAGCTCACCTTGAACCTGCCATCCTCCTGTCTCAACCTCCCAAATACTGAGATTATAGGCATGTGCCACCATGCGTGGTTTTTATTTTTTATTTTGAATAAGGTCTTGCCAAGTTGCCACGGTCTCACTAAGTTGCTAAGGCTGGTCTTGACCTTGTAATCTTCCTATCATAATCTCCTAAGTACTGGAATTACAACTGTGTGCCACCACTCCAGGCTCTTTTCTAATCTAAATGTCAGCTCGTGTGGTCTTCACTCAGCCTTCTGTCACTATAACCATCTTACTTTAAGTTTGTATGTATTTATTCATATCCACCCTTGGATATGAATTTATAAATCACTTTAAATTAGGTGTTAGAATGGGGAAAGACATTTTTTTCAAACCTTGTAACTTAATCAGTGGTAAGATTGTATATTATATGAGAAGAAAAGAATTTTAACAACTTGGCCCTGTTATCCTGCTGAGCCTTCATGAAGTTCTTAAATATCAGTGTTTTAAGGATTTTTGCTACACGGAATATTGTAAGTCTGTTTAGAGATTACAGATACAAATGTACAAATAGTTTTTATTGTTGTTGTTTTTGCATTTATATAGCGCCTTTCCTTCGAGGAGCTCAAGGCATTTTTCAAAACCTGACAGTTTTCCTCACAACAACCCTGTGAGGTAGGTAGAGTGCGTTACAAACAATAAGATACCACCTAACCCTGTCTGGCCTGTGACATGTTTCTTAATGCTAAGTAATTTGAGATATCAGCATAAACATGCGCTTTAGAACCGTTAGCAAACCTTTAAAATAGTTTGGTCTTAGTTATATTTTTAAAAAACCACTTGTACTCCATAACAGGGTACTTTTAGAGAAATCCCTCATCAAAAGGTGAGCAGTCACTGCATGGGATTAGCTGAGCACTGATTGCAGGACTCAGCCAGGTATGTGTCTGGTTCTTGTTTATTTTCAGGTCACGCAGGAGTGAAGCGCTGCGGTCCTGTGGCTCCTCTGCGCCTCTGCTGGCTGTCAGTGCCGCTTTCTTCAGAGGGGAAAATGTGTGCACATTGTTGCCTCATGGTGTTGTTATTTTATATCTTAAGTATTTGAGCATTTCTCTCTTCCTCCTTCCCTTGCTCCTTTTTTCTGTTCCCCGTTCTCTTCCCCTGCCCCCTCCAGTCAACTCTTGATTGTACATGCTAATGGAAGGGTACAGTAGTACAGCTAATGTAAACCTGCAACTTTTCTTCATTGCCACAGTGGTCTCCTGGGTTTGGAGACAGAAAAGCCAAATAGCAAGAAAGCCTGGAAAGTCAGTCTCTGGAGAGAGTGGGGAACAGGTGTGTGGGAGTGTGAATTCATGTTTTTTTTTTCCTGCCCCTTTTAATGATAGCTAATTGTGAATTGTGTATTTTTTATTTCTTATACTAGCCATTGATCGATCAGAGGTGTAAGAAGAGAAAAATGTTTTATTTAAAGTAGCAGATTTTAGCCGGGCATGGTGGCGCACGCTTGTAATCCCAGCATTCGGGAGGCTGAGACCGGAGGATCCGGGTTCGCGGCCAGCCTCAGCTACCTAGTGAGGCACTCTGCAACTTAGTGAGACTCGGTTTCAAAACAAAGAATAAAAAATAGGGCTGGGGGTGTAGCTCGGAGGTAGAATGCCCCTGAGTTCAATCCCCAGTACCGCAAAAAATAAATAAATAAAGTAGCAGATTTTGTATTATGAAAGGGAGTGGGGGGCGTATCAATTTAGAAATGCCAAATACCTCTTTCTCTTACCCCTCTGCCCACCTCCATACTAAGTTTGAGACTCCGCATCGGCATCCATCCCTTCCCTTGTGTCATCCGTCCCTGAGCCGCCGCTGCTTCTGGCTGAGCCCACGTCAGGTCCTTTCCTAACCATGAAGCCACACGAGAGGGCTTTCCTAGGCCAGGTAATAGAGCAGAGCAAGCGAGACCTGGAAGGAAGTCCCAGCTCTGCCCTTAGCCCTACATCTTTGGCAAGCCACTCAGCCTTGTGGGGTCTTATTTTCCTCATTTGCATAACAGTAAGATGCGATCTAATTTTTTTCTAGCTTCAAGTATCAGAGTAAGGATACCTTTATGCAGTTTTTTTTTGTTTTGTTTTGTTTTTCCGGTACTGGGGATTGAACTCAGGGGCATTCTACCTTCAAGCTATACCCCCAGCCCTATTTTTTTTTTATTCTTTATTTTGAAACCGGGTCTCATTAAGTTGTGGAGGGAACCGGGTCTCATTAAGTTGTGGAGGGCCTCACTAGGTAGCTGAGGCTGGCCGCGAACCCGGATCCTCCGGTCTCAGCCTCCCAAATCCTGGGATTACAAGCGTGCGCCACCACGCCCGGCTCTTTATGCAGTTTGTGTGGGAGATTTAGAACTGTTATGGTTGAGGAGAGAGAGAGAGGGTATTTTTCTGTTCAAAAATAGAAAATTGTTGTATTTTTTGGAGTGTCCTCAGTGGGTTTTGCTCTGGCCCTGATCCCTATCATAGTTTATGTTAAGTAATGTTTATTTCTCAGAGTATTTCTTACAGTGGGATTTGACTTGTACCGTTGGCCAGGTAATGTTTATATATGTCTACAGGATTATTGAGAACAAGTGTGTCTCCTGCCTAGCTGTACCCATAACCATTTTTTTCCTCCTTTTCCTCACTGTCATTTCATGCCTATAGCAGTGAACTGTGACAATAAGTCTTCACACTTTTGGTAGAACTGATTAGGTTTCAAGTAAAATAGAGGTTTACGGTAGCAAGGCATAGTTTCATGGTTTTTGTTTATGTTTGAGGCACTCAAGTCAGAAAAACAAAAGCTTGGGAGGGATGAAAGGCAGAATATAACTAAATAAGTGATTATTTTATATTAGTTTTAGCATATAAATTGTTTGGTATCAACAAAGAATAAAAACTAAAGATACCTGAAAGACATTTTTGGATAAAAAGGAACAAAGCCAGGCATGGTATTGCACACTTGTAATCCCCGTACTTGGGAGACTGAGACAGGAAGATTGCAAGTTCAAAAACAGACTCTGAAACATAGCAAGACTCTCAGCAACCTACCAAAACCCCATTTCAAAAACAAAAAAATAGAATAATAAAAGAGATCTGGGGGTGTAGCTCTGAGGTAGAATCCCCTGAGTTTAATTCCCAGAACTACAAACAAGAAATAGAAAGCATTGAATATACTAAAGCCTATTAAAAATATTTAGCAAGCTGGGTGTGGTGATGTACTTGTAATCCCAGTACTTAGGAGGCTGAGACAGGAGGATCACAGGTTCACGACCAGCCTCAGCAAGTTAATGAAGCCCTCTGCAATTTAGTGAGAACCTATTTTAAAATAAAGAACAAAGTAGGACTGCGGGTGTAGCTCAGAGGTCGAATGCCCCTGGGTTCAATCTCCAGCACCACACACATACATATTTAGCATTCACTCCTAGGTAAGTTTACCCCTGACTCACCTTATTATATATCAAGTCATATAATAGTTATTTTTAAATTGAGTGTTACCGTTGGTCAGTTCTGCATCAAACATGTCAAGTTAACTTGGCTCTTTCTATTACTTGAGAGTTGTGCCATTTAGTATTTTGGATAATTTATTACGTTTGCTCAGAGTGACCTGTTGCTTTTTTGATTGCTGCGTAACACATAGGTGGTTTCCCGCCATTTCACATTTTATATTGCTTGAAATATTATGCCTTAGCCAACGACTGTTTTGTTTGGGCTGTTCTTCATTTGCAAATAACCCTGTGATATAGGGTTGCAGCAAAAATTGTTTAGATCAGATTACCTAGAGGTAGTATCTTGATAAAATCAATTGTGATGTCTACATATATGGCACATGCCTATAATCCCAGAATTTGGGAGGCTGAGACAGGAAGATTGCATGTCTGAGGCCAGCCTCAGTAACTTAGAAAGACTGTTACAACTTTAGCAAGACCCTATTTCAATATGAAAAATAAGTATAGCTCAAAGCCAGGTGTGGTGGCACACACTTATAATCCCAATACTTGGGAGGCTGAGACAGGAGGATCGCATGTTCGCAGCCAGCCTCACCTGCTTAGTGAGGCCCTCAGCAATGTAGTGAGACCCTGTTTCAAAATAAAGAATAAAGCCAGGTGTGGTGGCGCACGCTTGTAATCCCAACATTTGGGAGGCTGAGACCAGAGGATCCAGGTTCGAGGCCAGCCTCAGCTACTTAGTGAGGCCCTTTGCAACTTAGTGAGATCCTGTTTCAAAATAAAGAATAAAAAATAAGGTTGGGGGTATAGCTCGGAGGTAGAATGTCCCTGAGTTCAATCCCCAGTACTGCAAAAAAAAAAAAATTATGTTTGCCCAGGCCTGGAAATAGTTAAGGTTGTTTTAGTGGTGGTTCTTCATCACCGTATTCTAACAAACCTAAAGACATTGTAAATTGTTTAAAGGACTTGCATTCATCTTATCTATGAGGATTTCTAAACTAGTGGATTGAAAATGGAAAATAAAGGTACCATCTTATTCCTTATGTGTCTATAAGATGTGTTTGAACTCTTTGTTGTTGTTATTCTTGTACTGGGGATTGAACCCAGGGGCATTCTACCTCTGAGCTACACCCCCAGCCTTTTTTATTTTTTATATACTCTTATTGGTGCATTGTAGTTTCTCATCATAATGTAAATCATAGTGATGGTGACATATATGCACACAGCACTTGGTGGGTTTTCTCCCAGCTCCCTCCTCATTCCCCCCCCCCTTACAGGATATTGAGATTGACATCAGTATTCCCATATGGACATGATGTGAATGGAAGTAATTCCTTCATTGATCCTCCCTCTCCCCTCTCCCCTTCCCCTAGACCACCTCCCTGGCTCCACTGAGGTTTCTCCTTCATTATCTGGAGTGACTCCCTAGCTTCCACATATTAGAGGAAACAGATGACCTTTCACTTGCTGTGACTGGTTAATCTCACTTAACATAATGTTCTGCAGGTCCATCCATTTCCCTGCAAATGACATAATTTTGTTCTTCTTTATTGCTGAGTAGAATTCTGTTATGTGTATATCCCACAGTTTTGTAATCCATTCATCTGTTGCTGGACACCTAGGTTGGTTCCATAATCTGGCTATTGTGAATTGTGCTGCTATGAACGTGGATATTTGTATATCTCTGATTTCAGTCCTTTTGGAAAGATACCCGGAGTGATATAGCTGGAGCCCTTTTTATTTTGAAATAGGGTCTCACTAAGTTGTTGAGGCTATCCTTGAATCTGAGTCCTCATGTGTCAGCCTCTCAGGTACTGGAGTTAAAGGTGTGTGCCACTGTGCAGGCTTGAACTCTTAAACAGCTGTACTTCGAGCCAGGTGTGGTGGTGCACGCTTGTAATCCCAGCATTTGGGAGGCTGAGACTGGAGGATACGGGTTCGCAGCCAGCCTCAGCTACCTAGTGAGGCCCTCTGCAACTTAGTGAGACCCTGTTTCAAAATAAAGAATAAAAAAATAGGGCTAGGGCTGGTGGTAAAGCTCGGAGGTAGAATGCCCCAGAGTTCAATCCCCAGTCCCGGAAAAAAAAAACAAACAGCTGTATTTCACAGCTGTGAGAGTCCAGTTTTACTGAAACTAGAGTTTATAGCTAGTAAGTTTCTAGTGTTATGAGTTTCCGAAGTTCTCTAGAATCCTGTCCAAGAAACAGTACTATATTTATTTTGGACCTCATTTTTTCTCTCTTCCTGATTCTAGTACTTTACTATTGCTAACCAGCTAACCTTGATCACCTGTTTGAATTCAGCCTTATTAAAATCCTCTGCTTAGACTTTTCTCACTCTGCCATCTCTTTCCTGCCTATGAGATTGTGCTTTTCTTTAGAAAGCTAAATCTACCACTTTTTTTTTTCATTTCCTATCAGCTTCAAAACCCTTTCCAAACAAATCTTATACCTTAATTATCATTTCCATACTTCTAAATGCTGTAGCAATGCAAGGGGTTTTTGTTTTGTTTTGTTCTGTGGTGCTGGGAATTGAACCCAGGGGCATTCTACCTCCGAGCTACACTCTCAGCTCTATTTTATGTTTTATTTTGAAACAGGGTCTCATTGAGTTGCTCAGGACCTTGCTAAGTTGCTGAGACTGGCCATGAACCTGCAATCCTTCTATCTCAGCCTAGAGTACTAGATTTACACCACCATGCCTGGCTTGCAGTGCAGTTTCTATTGTATTAACATGCATTTGCATGTTGATGCCTTGCTTAACTGTTTAATGCATTTATAGGCGCACGCTTGTAATCCTAGTACTTGGGAGGCTGAGACCGGAGGATCCGGGTTCACGACCAGCCTCAGCTGCCTAGTGAGGCCCTCCGCAACTTAGTGAGACCCTGTTTCGAAATAAAAAATAAAAAATAGGGCTGGGGGTATAGCTCGGAGACAATGCTCCTGAGTTCCATCCCCTGCACTGCAAAAAAAAAAAAGAGCTGGCTGTATAGCTTGGAGGTTGAATGCCCCTAAGTTCAGTCCTCAATACCACTGAAAAAAAGAGGACTGGGGGGACACCCTAATGCACATGATGTACTTTCATAAATGTATCAATGTCAATTACTAAACTGAACTTGAGAAGGAGGGAGTGGGAGGGGGTGGGATGGGAATTGGGGAAGGGGTTAAATGAAAAATGTGTGCATGTATGCCTTTATCAGCTTGTACCTAATAAAGATGTATGATTACAGTGTA
>PVLC010039402.1:0-14423 GCA_004027655.1 Graphiurus murinus
CTCTCAGCTGAGCTTCTGTCCCTCTCCAGCAGCCTCTGTGGCAAACGTGAGTGGGAATTGGGGTTCAACCTGTCTTGCCATAATCTTCACAAGCCTATGTCAGCTAAGTGAAAACAGGGTGCTCTAGTACAACATAGCTCCCCTTTCAACCACCACACTTAAACTTCTAACTTTTGGAATTGCAGAAAAGTGACTTTCTAGATTAGAATGTTGCTTGGTTTTCAGCATTTGGCTCACCTAGAAGAACTTCAAGTCTCTGAAGTTGCCTGGAGGAAGCAATCTTGTTTAGCATGTCACCAGGTGAGTGGTTTCTAGCAGCTTCCGAATTCCCTTATGCCTTTCCAAAGCTGGGCCTGACACCCACTGATGGCAGTGCTGTGCAGTACAGTAGCACCAACCACACTTGCTATTGAAAATGTGGCTAGTCTGAATTGAGGTGTGCTGTAGGCATACAGCATGTACCAAAAGATGAAAAATAGCTCACTGGTAACTTTATATTGAGCACATGTTGAAATGACATGTTGCTTATATCAGGTTAAATAGTTTATTACAGTTAACTAAATGTATTTTTTTTTTTTACTTTTTAGAATGTGGCTATTAGAAGACTTAAAATTAGACATGTCACCTGCATTATGTGTCTACTGAGTAGTGCTGAGGTGATCATGTCTTGGGGTGAGGGTTCAAATACTTCTTTTTTTTGTGTGTATGGTACTGGGGATTGAACCAGGGATGTTCTACCTCAGAGCCTTCTTTTTAAATTTTGAAACAAGGTCTTGCTAAATTACTGCACACTGGTCTCAAACCTGTAATTCTCCTGTCTCAGCTTCCCAATTACTGTGATTACAGGTGTGCACCACCATACCTGGCTTCAAGTACATCCTTTTTGGTTGCTACTGTTCATACTGGAGGTTGAACCCAGAAGCATTCTGGGTTATAGGGCATAGAGCTACACCCCCAGCCCTATTTTATTTTTTATTTTGAGACAGGGTCTTGCTAAATTGCTAAGGGACTTTGCTAAGTTGCTGAGGTTGGCCTTGAACCTACCATCCTCCTGTCTCAGCCTCCCAAGTACAGGGATTACAGGTGTGTGCCACCATGCGCAGCTTCAAATAGATCTTAATGCATGCCCCCAGAAGGCTTGAAGTACGTGCTGTGTGTCCCCTGCCTCAACCTTGGCAATGCCTAAATTAGTAATTAGAGGTCTTGACAATAAATCCCCAACTCCTCCTCATGTTGTCCCAGATGGCAGTGGAGCAAGTACATAAATTGAGCCCCTGGGGCAACCACAGATATTCCAGATTCTCAGTAGTGACCGACTTAATAGAGCTCTCCTTTTTCTCTTTTCATAATTCTTTCAAAGAGATAGAGAAGGATAAAATGTTCTGCAATTCTTCCTACTTGAAATCACACACCCTCAATATTGGTTCACAAGCATTACACCATTACTGCAAACAGTAATCCTAAAAAAGCAAACCCAGCCAGCAGCTTGCCATTCATCACTGAGAATCTGGTTATCCCTTTGAAGGCTAAACATAAGATATTTCACTGTCATCAAGTCTGGGAGAATATCTATTCTACACTTGGACTGATGCCCAGCGACTGAGTATTAGCAAAGTCATTAATCTGGATCATACCTCCGTGCTGGCGATGGTGAAAATCCTTGTTTGTTTAAACTGAGATGATCTTCAGCTCACTGTGCCTGGTACCTCTTATTAGTTTGCGAGAATAGGCTTGATTTTTTCCTCATTTATAACATGTACTTAGCCGGGTGTGGTGGTGCACACTTGTAATCTCAGTACTTGGGAGGCTGAGATCGGAGGATCCGGGTTCGAGGCCAGCCTCAGCTACTTAGTGAGGCCCTCCGCAACTTAGTGAGATCCTATTTCAAAATAAAGAATAAAAAATAGGACTGGGGTGGAGCTTGGCGGTAGAATGCCCCTGGGGGTTCAATCTCCAGTACTGCAAAAAACAAAAAAACCCAAACAAAAAAACAAAAAAACATGTACTTGTTAGAGAAAAACTATTCTTGGGAAGGCATGGGATTTGCTTTTAAAATAATCGATTATTATTACTTTTTGCATGGCAAATCAGGACATAAATAATGAATTGAATGTGACTCATGAATGTACAATTATAGATTTAATCTCTGATTAATTTTATAAGGAGAAAAATCTCTGCTCCAGAGTTGTGTAATCAGTTGCTTTGGCCTTGGAGGCCCTCCCTGCCTGCCTGCCGGAGATTTAAAATAGGTGTAAGTAACTGAGATAAAGGGTCAGTGACTGAGCTGTGAACAGCTTTCTTCCCTTCTTTGGCTATACACACACACACACACACAAACACACACACACACACACACACATATACATATACATATGTGTGTGTGTGTGTGTGTGTGTTTGTGTATTTAAAAATTTAAAGCTGGGCGTGGTAGCACACGCTTGTAATCCCAGTAGTACTTGGGAGGCTGAGACAGGAGGATCACAGGTTCGTGGCCAGCCTCAGCTACTTAGTGAAGCCCTCTGCAACTAGTGAGACCCTGTTTCAAAATAAAGAATAAAAAATAGGGTTGGGGGGCGTAGCTTGGAGGTAGAATGCCTTTGAGTTCAATCCCTTTTGTGGTATTGGGGATTGAATTCAGGGACATTCTACCTCCGAGCTACACCCCCAGCCCTATTTTATTTTGAAACAGGGTCTAAGTTTTTGAGGGTCTTACTAAAAGCTGAGGCTGGCCTCGAATCATCTTCTCAAGTACTGAGGTTATAGGTGCATGCCATCACACTTGGCTTTTGGCTGTATTTTGATTTGGAATTATGTCCTAATCCTGAACTATGATTTCACACCAACCTTTGAACAAATAAAAAGAGCTCTGGTCTTTCATTTCTCTCTGTAATAAGGAAGCTCAGAAAGCTGAGTTAAGTCTCATTTCAGGCTAGCTGAGAGAGGTGGCTCGGAGCTTACAGCTGCTTAAGTTCAATCTGGCTGTCAGCATTCGTTTATCTGTCCGACCTTTCCTTGACAGAGTGGAAAACCATACTGTACATTAAAGAATTCGATATTTAAGTTTTCTCAAGCAGCATTTCCACAGTCATGGGCGAGGAAAGATGTTCTAGGGATCCCTGCAGTTTGTGATGTAATAAGAACTCATTTCCATGGCTGTGTTCTGCCTGTGGTACAGCTGATTGCACCAAGATCAATCGACCAGGTGGGCTGCATCTGGCTAAGTCAGTCTTGTAAAGCAGATAGCTTTCTCCACCTGGTGGCAGAAGGGAAAAACAGATATTTGTGCAGAAGCATTGTCGGCTTGAAAGATAGGGACAAATGACGAGGAATGTGGTGACTTCTAGACCGTAAGAGTGCGCCCAGCTGACATCCAGGAAGAAAACAAGTTCTTCTTGCCTGCACCTTCTAGGCACTAGACTCTGCTGCCAACCTGGAGCATCTTGGGAGAAGGGAAGGGCCAAGGTGTTTCAATCTTGATTTGGGTCTTATGAGACCATAAAGCAGAGAATCCAGCTGATCCCTGGTAAACTTCTGATCATAAATGAGGAGTGTTTTTGTCTGTTTAGTTTGTGGCAATTTGTTGTGGCAAAAGGAAACATATATACCTGGGTACTTTGTTGCATCCCAAAGTTGTTGTTGTGGTTCATGATCCACTAAGTTTATATGCTGTGTGGCCTCAGGTGAGTTACTGGTCCTTGAGCCTATGAAGCCTGCCTCACTGGGTTTTTATGAAGGTTGAATGGATTCACATCAAGTGTTTAGTGCAGAACCTGACATTCTGCAATCTCCCTCTCTTCAAGCTTATTTACATAGGTCCCCAGTGTCTTCCTAAATACAGCTTCCTGTATATCATTGCATAATTTCAAGTACATTGTAGGTGCTCAATACTTGTGCATTAAATAGACTGTATATACACAAGTGTTCATCAGATCAAGGTCATATTCATCAAGTATTTATGTGTCCTCAGATGCCCAGAAGTTAGTAGGAGGAAATTAAGTAAACAAAGAATACAGTGTCACGAATGCTGGTATGTGCCAAATGCTTAGGCTGCTGTGCTTTTCCACCAGGTCCAAAAGAAGTGTGTAAGCTAGTAGAAAGGAGGGGTGGACTCTCCCAGATGAAAAAGGAGAAGAGTTTGCAGTGTTCAGGGGCTGGAGGGGCCTGAGTGAGGTGAACAGCTCCCCCAGGCTGAGGATGGACTGCATTCCATACTATCGACTTGGGCCTTGTGCTTCTGGCTTTGGAGAGCTCTCAGAGTAAAGTTACCTGGTCAGATTTGTATATTAAAAAGGGAACACTGGGGTGCAATGGAGGGACTTCACAGGGTGATAGCAGGGAAGAGGCTGGGGGAACTGAAACAGGAGGCTAGTGATCATTATTTTTTTTGGTAGTGGGAATTAAACACGAGAATTCTACCTCAATGACACCCCCAGCCCTTCTTATTTTGAAACCAGGTCTCACTAAGTTGACAAGGCTGGCCTCAAACCTGCAATCCTCCTGTCTCAGTCTCCTAAGTCCTGGGATTATAGGCGTGTGCCATGATGTCTGGTTTAGTGTTAATCTTTAACTTCAAAGGAAAATACACATGTCTACTGGGATCCTTTACATCTAGGCTCTGAGATTCTAATGCCTTAATGTAATATCATTTATAAGAGAATGTTGGTGGTACTTGAGAGGCTGAAACAAGAGGACCACAAGTTCAAGGCCAGCCTGGGCAACTTCATGAGACCCTGTTTCAAAATAAAAAATAAAACAGGGCTGGGGGTATAGCTCAGTGGTAGAACTCCCCAGTTCAATTCTCAATAACACAAACATGGTGTTACGATGGGCAGCACAGGGGTGACTTCCTGTACAGGTGAGGTGCAGTGTGGCCAGAGACTCTCCGACCTGGTTAGACCTGGAGAGTGAAGCAGAGAGGGCAATGATTGGGCCCCAAGGATGAAAAACTATGGTCTGGATGTGGCAGAACCCTGGGGCTGGAGCAGCACCTACCAGAGTGAGCTTGAGGGCATGTTGTGGGGTAGGAGTGAATTCCCTTCTAACTGGGAAACCTCCTGGAGCCTAAGTAGAAGGAAGAGGAAAAGATGCTTAGTTCTGATTAATACTCAGAACTCCTTTTCTCATAGAAACGTTACAAAGTTACAATGTGTGTGTCTGTGTGTGTGTAACTGGGGACTGAACCAAGGGGCATTCTACTGCTGAGCTAAATCCCCAGCCCTATTTTTTATTTTGAAACAAGGCCTCACTAAATTGCTAAGCCTGGCGGTGAACCTGCAATCCTTCTTTTTTTTTTTTGCGGTACTGGGGATTGAACTCAGGGGCAGTCTACCTCCGAGCTACACCCCCAGCCCTATTTTTTATTCTTTATTTTGAAACCGAGTCTCACTAAGTTGCGGAATGCCTTACTAGGTAGCTGAGGCTGGCCGCGAACCCGGATCCTCCGGTCTCAGCCTCCCGAATGCTGGGATTACAAGCGTGCGCCACCACGCCCGGCTCCCTGCAATCCTTCTTTCAGCCTCCCAAGTACTAGGATTACAGGTGTGTGCTACCACACCCAGTTTATAATGTTTTAAATAGTGCTTACAACAGTGGCTAAGGCTGGCTTCTTACAGGTGCCCCAGTGTGTCTGAAATCCAGTCCATTTCTAACTTTGTCTACTGGATATTTCATTACCAACTAGGCTTTGGGAACATGGCTTTTTTGTAAAGTGGAGACTGACCATCAATCATGTTAGTGCATCAGCTATAAATTCAAGATTATCTTGAGAATTAGAAGATACCCACCCACATGCTGACTTGAAAACACTTCTATTTACAAATGAGCCACAGTTTTGTTTTTAAAATTAGCATAGGACTTTATTTGTGGAATTGAGATTTTAAAAATGATTTTATACACTAAAGTATATAATAAATTTTGATACATGAATCTTGATATTTACCATATAAGATTTAAAAAAAACAATGTTGAATAGCTTGTAATCAAAACAAATTGTTCAACTTGGTATTTATATGGAATAACTTCAGCATTATAAATAAACACTAAAACAAATACAGTTTAAACTTGCATTTGTAATACAATTTTGTCAGTTAAAAATTTTTGATTATAGAAAATATAGCCTAAAATAATGTGCATATAATTCCTAGAGAAGTACGATGTTCTTGCTTTATGAAAATGACTCTACTGATTCTCCATTAGAGAAAGCATTTGAGACACTTTTCTTTTTTTTGCGGTACTGGGGATTGAACTCAGGGGCATTCTACCTCTGAGCTATACCCACAGCCCTATTTTTTATTCTTTATTTTGAAACAAGGTCTCACTAAGTTGCGGAGTGCCTCACTAACCAGCTGAGGCTGACCTTGAACCCGGATCCTCTGGTCTCAGCCTCCCAAATGCTGGGATTACAAGCGTGCGCCACCACGCCCAGCTTTTGAGACACTTTTCTATCTGGGGTGAAGGGTTGTGTTTGTTTAGTGTGGGTTTCTTCTAGACCATCAGCCCACAGCTGGGAGCAAGCCTGGTTTTATTAACACCATGTTCTGTCTGAGTTACAGGATTATCCAAATGAGTATTAGATGAAAAGAAAGCCGAGTGTTTTCTAAAGTTCTGGTATCTATGATATTTCACAGATGTAATATTTTAAAGACCGTGTAAATTCCTGCTTTCACAAAAATAATTTCACATTTAGTTCTATATAATGAGAACATTTCCAGAATACATTGGCCCACATTTACATTATTTTGCTGATGTGGAAAAAACAAATTCTGAGGGTAAGTTCCATATAATAGGTAAATATTTGTACACATGTACATTGGTATATATGCAGTATTAGACGTGTCCCTCCAATCTTGTCTACGATAAGTCATTTTATTTTATTTATTTTTTTGCGGTTCTAGAGATTGAATTCAGAGGCATTCTACCTCCAAGCTACACCTTCAGCCCTATTTTTTATTCTTTATTTTGAAACAGGGTCTCACTAAGTTGTGGAGTGCCTCACTAGGTAGCTGAGGCTGGCCTCGAACCCAGATCCTCCGATTTCAGCCTCCCGAATGCTGGGATTACAAGCGTGCGCCACCACGCCCGGCAAGTCATTTTATTTTTAAATGAAGAGGTTCTTTGGGAGCCTAGTTAGTGTGGACACTTGATTTGACAAAATCTGATAGCCAGAACCAAAGCATCATCTGGTTGTAATACTTTGCAAAGCATTTTCTAATTTTTCAGCTCTCTGGAATGTACAACAATCTGCATGATGATAAGGATGGGCGTGATCATTCTAATTTGACAGATGAAGAAACGGAAACCCAGAGAGATTAAGTTGCTCCAGTTCACACAGCTGGCAGTGAGAAAACTTACACCTGATGGTCATGCTTAAAAGCTAGCTGACAGTGGTGAACGGTGCGCTGATGTGTCGACTACCCCTCTAAACCAAACTGATTAGGTGGGGTTTGGAAAGTGGTTTTGTGACTGTCATTTGAAATCTATTCCAGATGCTGTTGGGTACCCATCATTTTATCCCCCCAAAAACTTAGACCAACAACCAGAAGTACTCTTTACAAGTCTTGCAGAGCATCATGTGTATTTAAGAATGTTTAAACAATTATTTCTATATCACCAAGATACAATATTGAGAAATAGATTTAATTTTTTATAAGAGTATTTTCTGTATAATCATTCCAATACAGACATGAAAATAAAGTCTTGACACACTTTATCCCTGCAGGTACACTGAGACTTATAATAATTTTCCTTATGCTGCTCATCCCTGCTTTTGTTTACAAATTCATCTATACATTTGTAAGTTCCTTGAGGATGAAGGCTGAGCTAGGTTTCACTGTCACTGGTAATCTCACCCTGAGGGCGTAGCACTCATTCAGTTTTGCTGAACATATGCATGCGTCTTTATGTACTTGTATTTGGTTAAAATAGGATTCTACCTGTAGTATTTTGCCTAAAACGTTCTGGATGTGTAATAAATTGCTTTTATTTTCATAGTAAACAGTGTTTTTAGAAAGCAGAAGAAACGTGGTAACAAATTCAAGAAAAATTATGCATTTAACTACTCTTTGGTTATTTTTAACAAATTTTTGGTTTTTATGCTAAAATAATACTAAAAATACAAAATGCAACTACAGAAATCAGCTTAATCTGTAAACATAAGAAACCCTGTAAACATGTATTTACTACATAACTGTGTGAGTGTAAAGAGTGACTAGTAAAGGCAGGTACACTTGACTCAGTTCTTCATGGCATATTTAGAAATACTGTTTTGTGGAGCTCTAGTTTAATGCTTGAAGAAGGAATTCTTTTAACCACACTAAAACTTGAAAAAGTAAAGCCCTTACTGATGAACCATTAGGACATTCAGATGAGAGGAACTTTTCAGCTATGGCAAATAGGAATTTGCTTCATGTCTTATGAACCATTTTGTTTAGTAAAGCTGTGTATTAATAAAAACCAAGTAATTTTGAAGTGAAGTAAACAAATTTTTTTTGCAAGTATGTCAACTGACTAAAAATATAGGTAACACACTTTCCAAAGTTTTTCCAAGAATCTGGAGAGTAAGGTGCATTAGGCAAGTCTACAAAAATAATAAATAGCTGTAAGTAGCACTAAGTATATTGTAGTTTACTCAATATGAAAGTATTTCCCCCTAAATTTTAGTTTTCCTTCTCAAAATGCATCCAACTTTTCACACATATTTTTCACAGTTATAATTTCAGTAGTTTAGATAGAATGGCTGGCAAATACTGCAAAAGAGGTAAGTTTTCAGGAAAAAACACTATTTCAGGTACACAGGATAGACATCCTATAGTGTGAACTCTACAGGTAGAACAAAATAACTGTATAAGTGCAAAACATAGAAGTGATCAAAATAACAGTAAAACTGTCATACTATTTATTCTAATGTTTTTAATGTTTTTTTTTTTTCCCCCTCAATATCTGGGAAGACCCAGTGGCCAAGTTTAAGTAATTTCCTGGAAAATTTTAAATAAAAAATTTTGCTTCTAAAATGGCAGCAGTAAAAATGCCATGGACTGTCATTTGTAATCTAATCAACTCCATCAAAACCCTGAGTATTTTCAATTGCCACCTGAAGTTTATCCCATAATTCTTCGAATGATTCATAGGGTGGTAAGTCCAAGCGATTAAAGCTGAAAGAAGAGAGAAACTGGTTAGAAAATATGAGCATATCACATGCCACACGACTTGGGATGAGGATGTTTCGACAGCACTAACATCTTTGTACTCAAGCATCAGATACAGGACTGGGCTCTAGGCATGGACTCTCCCCCGACTCCTTTGTGGATTCCTCTGGTCCCTACCTCAATTTCCAAATATATGGGTATCCGTGCCATTTTAACCTCCAAAGAGGAGTGTCCTATCCCTTCTTGGGATGGTACATCACCCACCAATGGAAGTAACATATGGCCAACAGATTAGATGGGCCTCTGACATTCACCTTTCTAGACTCTGAACTCGGTCCTACCTCCTCAAGAAACACTGACTCCTTCTGTAGCACAGAGGGGCTGGACCTGCTGTACTGAGACTAATAGAAAAGCTTGTTCCCTGAGGCTCTGTTCTATCAAGGATGAAGCAACTGCTTACCAGGTATGAGCTCTTGGCAGCTTTTCAGGGGTACCCCACTGTTCAACCGTAAATGACTGTGGTCCATTTGAGCCTGTAAGGAGGAAGAGTTTTGTTGGTTTCATTTACTCTATCTAGGAATCACTAGATAGTGTTTAAAAACCCACCTTTTCTTTTTTTTTCCTTTCTTTTTGATACTGGATATTGAACCCAGGGGCATTCTACCTCTGAGTTACATCCCTAGCCCTTTTTACTTTTTGTTTTGAAACAGGATCTTGCTGGGTTGCTAATAATCTCACTATGTTGCTGAAGCTATCCTCCAACCTGTGATCTTCCTGTCTCAGCCTCCTAAGTACTGAGATTACAGGCATGTACCATTATGCCTGGCTCAAAACCCACTTTTTCTAATGTAGAACTTATACAGGGATTGGATTTGGTATCTTTAAACTCAAGAGGAAGAAACCTGTCCTGTGATTGATGGCATCATTATCAAGTCAGGAAATGAGGATTCCTTGTCTGTCATTTAATTTGTGAGCACCTATCCCTCTGCCCTGGCATGGAACATGTGCTGCTAGTCCTGCACACACTGCACTTCTGTACCAATTTCCTTCAGAGGTACACAGACAAAATGAGATTCTCTGTCTTTTGAGTCCCACTGAAAACAGCTTTATTTTGTCTGATTATATAAATAATGTTATTGTAAGAAAAATTGAAGTAACAAAATAAAATGCAATGAAAGATATAAAAATCACTTTCAAGTTAGGTGTGGTGGTGAACACCTCTAATCCCAGTACTTGGAAGGTTGAGATAGGGGGACTGCAGGTTCCAGGACAGCCTTAGCAACTTAGGGACATTCTCAGTAACCTAGTGAGACCCTGTTTCAAAATAAAAAATAAAAAGGGACTGGGGGTGTAGTTTAGAGGCAGAATTGCCCGGGGTTCAATCCCTACTACCATACATACACAAATGAAATAAAATAAAAACAAAAATCACTTCCAAGCGCACCATTCTCTGGGTAAAGGCCATCACAAGTCTTCCTGAGCACGTGCGAATCTGTAGAGGACTCTGTGCCTGTGATCGTGTTATGTGGCCTACATTTTTCTTTCATTATGAATTTTTTTTTTTTTTGAGGCACTGGGGTTTGAACCTGGGGGCATTCTGCCTCTGAGCTGCACCCCAGGCCTATTTTATTTATTTTGAAACAGGTTCTCACTAAGTTGGGGAGGGCTTTGCTAAGTCACAGAGGCTGGCTGAGAATCTGCGACCCTCCCACCCCAGCCTCCCATGTACCGGGCACCACTGGCGATGCCCGGCTCACATTACGGGCGTTTTTGGAAACTCTTTTTTTCTTTCAGAGTTTTAATTTTGCTCTTCCTTCTCCAATCTTCGATGTCCACCATCCCCTGGGTAATCACTGTTGACAATCTGATCTGTGACTTTCCATACTTTTCTTCATGTCTATAATTATATCCAAATGTGCATGCACAGAATTGCCAGAAGCAGTACTAAATATATTTAATATTCTTGGTTTTCTCACAAGCATAACCTTTCACACACCACCCAGCACAGTCACGTTCACAGTTAAAATTTCAGTAGGTCTGCCATTATTTTCCATAACACAGAATCATGTTATATATATTTCCCTGCCTTTTGACTCTTTCACCCAGATAATCTAATGTGAAAACTCTAAGTTAATGGGTATAAACTCTACATACACTTTATTTGCTATATAATATTGTGTTGTAATACTAATATTGTAAAGCAACTGCTTTTTCTGCAAATACATAAGAATTTGAATTTATATTTAACACAAGTAACTCTGGCTCTGTGTGTGGGATATTTCTCTCAAATGCCAAATAGTTCAAGAAACCCAGCTGTGGGCCTGGGTTGCACACAAGAGGGAAGGTGGAGCTGGAGATGGAGAGGGGTATTTGTACTGCCTGGATTTTCTCTACTAACTGATTAGAGAAGACAAAAGCAGAGGAGCAAGGCAAGGCCACTAAAAAGACAAGGGCTAAGAATTCTAATTAGGCAAGGAAGGAGCCAACTGGCTAGCAGCACAGCTAATAACCACGTGAGTGCTAAGGCTGAGGGGCAGTGGCAGCTGCTTGACAGGCTATGCAAACACACAGGGATGGAGCTTCGCAAGGAGACCAGGCAGCAAGCCATCACACAGCAACAGCTGCTATTTGCATGAAATTCAGCTTAGCAGTTACCAGTGCAGCTCCCCACACTCTAGTGTCCAGAACAGCTCTAATCTTACTTGTTGCTCTCAGGAGGCTTCTAGATTTAGCTACACCTTTGCCTAGAGATTTATTCTTGGTATCTTTAAAAGCATGGAAATGCCAGGCCAAAAAACAGAACATTAACCAATGTAAGAAAAGTTGCTGTGATCTACATCAGAAATAAAGTTTTTTCTGTCCCCCCCCCAACCTCCAGTTCTGGGGATTGAACCCAGGGGCTTTCTACTTCTGAGTTATGGCCCCTGCCCCATTTTATTTTTTATTTTGAAACAAAGTCTTGCTAAATTGCTGAGGCTGGCCCCCAACCTGAGATCCTCCTGATTCAGCTCTGTGCTGGGCTAGAAATGAAGCTTTTTTTTTTTTGCAGTACTTGGGATTGAACTCAGGGGCATTCTACCTCCGAGCTATACCCCTAGCCCTATTTTTTTATTCTTTATTTTGAAACAGGGTCTCACTAAGTTGTGGAGTGTCTCACTAGGTAGCTGAGGCTAGCCTCGAACCTGGATCCTCCGGTCTCAGCCTCCCAAATGGTGGGATTACAAGCGTGCGCCATCACACCTGGCTGAAATGAAGCTTTTAATAAAACACACCGTTGGTGTGTAAATCTATCAGAAAATAACTTGATAGAACTGTTCTAAATATCAAGAGTTTGTGTGGTCTTATAAAGAGTTGTGTCATTTCCCACAAGAATGAAGAAGAGCTTAATGAGATCCCCCACCCCACAATGCCTACCACAAACAAAACAAACAAACAAAAGAAAAAAGGATTCCATGAGCAAGTTTTAGAAACTTTGCTTTAAATTCTTTTTTTACAGTAGTCAGGTACAGAGGCTGTAATCCCAGAATTTGGGAGGCTGAGACAGGAGGAGCACAGGTTCAAGGCCAGCCTCAACAACTTGGACCCTGTTTCAAAATAAAAAATTGAAAAGGGGGCTGGGCTGGTCACGGTGCCACGTGCCTGCAATCCTGGTGCTTGGGAGGCTGAGAAAGAAGGAACACAGGTTCAAGGCCAGCCTCAGCAATATAGTGAGACCCTGTTTTAAAATACAAAATAAAACAGAGCCGGGTGTAATGGTGCACACTTGTAGTCCCAGTACTAGGGAGGCTGAAACAGGAGGCCCTCTGCAACTGTAACAAAAGTCATGTGAATGTATGTTATCTCTCTTTCAAAATAAGCACTTAATAATCTCAGACTGCAAACTGAAATCATAGAAAGCAAATGCTCGAAGAAGGGGCTATTATTGAGCTTCCTTGAGTCCAGTGTATCTCCAGAGACGACTGCGACGACACTTTGTTTGCTATTGTGCACTATCAACATGCCATGGACTTCAAGTGCTGTCCTGGACTGTCACCCAGGAGTTGATGCTTTTTCTGAAGTGGAGTATCGTGGGAACAGAATTTAAAGTTCAAGAAAGGAAAGTAACTCAAGCCATTTTTTGCTTTTCTTCTTCATTATCTGATTAAAAGGTGTAAATATATTTTGATCTACTTCAGTGTTTCTAATCTTATCATTTAGAAATCTTAGTTCTCTTTTAAAAAATTAAGCTAAACACATTAAACTTGCAGAGAATGAGCCATAACAGTCAGTTGGCATTGCTCCGCTTCTAATGATCTGTGGAAAGTCCTTACCATAGAGCTCAGCAAAGCCATTCATGGGCACGCGGGATGTGCCAGTGACAAACTGAAGTAATCTTATTCTTTTTTCTGAATCCATCATTAAAACAGCCTGAATAAGATAAAAACATAAAGGAACAAACAGTGCTTGAAAAAATGTTAAATTATCCAGAAAAATATGCTCAGAAATAGGCCAAATAACGTTGTGCACACATATGAATGCACTATGAATCTATTATGTACAATTAAAATGCACCAATAAAAATAGAAAAAATAAAGCCGAGTGTGGTGGCGCATGCTTGTAATCCCAGTACTTGGGAGGCTGAGACAAGAGGATCCAGGTTCCCAGCCAGCCTCAGCTATAAAGAATAAAAAAATATAGGGCTCGGAGATAGAATGCCCCTGAATTCAATCCCCAGTACAAAAAAAAAAGGGGGGGAGGCTGGTGGTGTAGCTCAGAAGTAGAATGCCCCTGGGTTTAATCTCCAGTACCGCAAAAAAAAAAAAAAAAAAAGATATATATATATATATATATAATTCAATAAAATATGCTATCAGATTTACTTAGAGCATTAATAATCAATAATTTACTAAATTTGCATTTTTTTAGTTACATTTGTTTTTATGGTGGTTTATAAAGTTCTTGAAAACTGTGCTTGCTTCGGCAGCACATATACTAAAATTGGAATGAGCTGGGCGTGGCAGTGCAGGCTATAATCCCAGTACTTGGGAGGCTAAGACAGGAGGGTCACAGGTTTAAATCCAGCCCTGGCAACTTCTCGAGACTGTCAGTAACCTAGTGAGACCCTGTTTCCAAATAACAAATAAAATATTGGGCTGGGAATGTAGCTTGGAGGTAAAATGCCTCTGGGTTCAATCCCCAGTACCACACACACACACAAAAGTCCTAAAACAGGGATGACACATGTGCATCTGAAGAATGGTTAGAAGCCTAGAGAAAAAGTGGCAAGTGGTAAAAAAAGAA
>PVLC010039404.1:0-14174 GCA_004027655.1 Graphiurus murinus
CGTTTTTGAATGGGTCATTTTAATGTTCATCTCCCATCTTGAGTCACTGCTGCTGCCTCTGATTTGAATCCTAGAGTATAGAATATGCTAGAAGCTATATAATCCTGAATGCCATTCCCAGCAAACAATATATTCTCTAAATTATCTTGACCCTAAAAACAATTAGCAATCCTTTGTCCCTGACTCTCATTTGTTCACAAGATCTCTCCAAACTTCTCAGAAATTTCCCCATCTCCTTCCATTCTTACCTTTTTCACCTTTCTTTTTTTGGGCGGAAGGGGTACTAGGGTATGGGACTGGTTTAAAACCTGTGATCCTCCTGTTTTAGCCTCCCAAATACTGGAATTCCAGAATTCCAGGCTTGCAGACATACATCACACTCTTGGCTCTTTTTTTTTTTTAACAATGTCAAAGTCGCTCAGTGTAAAGAAACTCCTCTACTTCCTTATCCATTTCACATTGCCTTGACTTTTCATGTGTTACTCCAAATTCATTAGAAGACTCAGTCCCTATTCTTCTCTAAATCTAACCTAGATGATCATGTTCTTGATTCACATTCTGTGCAACTTTATTTCATATCTATTCTCTCTTTCAAATTTCCTCTCCTGAATTCCTTTTGCTGTGTTCAAACCTAATCTCTTAATCTTAAAAAACCTTTGTTTTACTACTATTTCTAAGTATTCTCTCTCTCCCTCCCTCCTTCTCTCCCTCCCCTTCTGCATATGATTGCCAAATTGTGCAAACTAACATCTCCCATTTTCCTACCACCGATGTTGATGTTCCCTCTCCAAATCCTGCATAGCACTGCTTTTCATCCAGTTGTGCAGGACAAAATTTCATCATTCTGTTGTTTACTTTTTCCCTTCCTATAGTGAACAGATAGACAAACCTCTGGTTGCAGATCACAAATCTATCTGTATTCATCTCCATTTCTCACTCTTTCACTCTGGTTCAGGCTACCCACGAATTCTCAAATAGCTCCCAAACATATCTACAATGTGCACACAGCTACAACCTGGTTAAGTGATTATCAGGAAAAGCAAATAGAGGGGGTCCCCTTGGATGGCTTACTATTGCTCTGAGGATGAATACAACTCCAGTAAAACTTGGCATTACTGGCCCATCCTAATCCCTTTGTTCTCAATATATTCCAATGAAGCTCCACTCTTTGCACTCCATTCTCACTAGCCCTTCTACTTTAAGGCCTCTGCATACAACCTTATCTAAGGCTCTTCTCATACATGTTACCAATCAATTCTTTATCACTTCTTCCTGGAGCCTCCGGTAATGAATCACTGTACTAAAGCCCTCCTCTTTCCCTCATTAATCAGCCCTCTCTCTGTTTCCAGCATTCACAGATGAGTGTATCTGCTTCCTCTTGGATATTTCCATGTGTTGACATGACTATTTGATTACAATCTTTTGCATTAACTAGACTCTACATTGTCTAATATTTCATCACAAATGCTTAGCATGGTGCATAGTATACATTGTTAATGGATGCATGGTTGGATTTTTTACTAGATTATGTTCTAATTTGCCACACTGACACTGATAATATTCTAGCTAAATATTCTGAGATTTTCCCATGAGTTCTACCACTACCCAGGTAAATCTATATGTCATTTGGTAGAAAAAAGTCTCTTTCTCTTTTCTGAAAATGTCTCAAACACACACACACATAGGATTTAAATCATACAGTTTATCATAGAAGGATTGTTCTCTACTTTTCTTTCTATCCATTCAAATTGTATTATTTCTCAAAGACTAAACTCAAATTGTGCATTCATTGTGTTTTGTCCAATATAACTATCTACTTTCTTTTAGCCACTGACAGATTTACAAATTGAACACTTGATTATGGTTGGTGTTATATGTCTCCAAGGGATTCATGGAGTCAAGATTCCCTATGTAATATCAGATGGCCTTATGCCATGTGTATCTTGGCAGAGGAGTTCTGAGATCTAATATATGAGCTAGTCCTTCAGAACTGATGGAAGAACTCAGGGACTCCTCTGACAGTCCCTTGCGGCAGCCAAGCAGAACCAGCACTCATTGGCAAATATTCAGTTGGAAGAGCCATTAAAAAGTCATACAAAGCATGGTATTATCCCATTTGGGAGCAGATAGCAGAGAAAAACATGAGGTTTTGCTATCTGTTAAAAAATAGGAAAAAAACCCAGTGTATCTGTCTCATTAGCATTCCATTCACACTCCAGAGTTGGGCATAAAATGGGGCCTGAGACATACCAATTATGTCAGTCAGTTCCCACTGTTGTCAAAGAGCATTCACTATTTCCATATTATGTATACACATGTATGTATTTTCCTCCCTATAAGAATATTCAATAAGTGTGTAGATTTGTTTCTGTATTTTCTATTCTGTTCCATTGGTCTATATGTCTGTTTTTGTGCCAATACCATACTGCTTTTATTACTCTAACTCTGTAGTATAATTTGAAGTCAGGAATTATGATACCTCCTACATGGATCTTATTGCTGAGAATTGCTTTGGCGATTCTGGGTCTTTTGTTTCTCTGTATGAAGTTTATGACTGAGTTTTCTAGGTCTGTAAAGATGATATTTTGATAGGGATTGCATTGACTCTTTAGATCACTTTTGGTAGAATGGCCATTTTAATAATATTTATTCTGCTTATCCAAGAGCAAGGGAGATCTTTCCATCTTTTGAGATTTTCTTCAATTTCTTTCTTTAGTGGTTTATAATTTTCATTATAGAGGACTTTTACCTCCTTGGTTAGGTTTACTCCTCGGTATTTTATTGGTTTTGAAGTTATTGTGAATGAGATTGTTTTCTGGATTTCTTTCTCAGTGGATTCGTGGTTGGCAACTTCATTTGTTATCAAGGAGATGCAAATCAAAACTACAGTGACCCCAATAAGAATGGCAATCATCAAGAAGTCAAAGAGCAATAAATGCTAATGAGGATGTGAGGAAATAGAAACTCTTCTACATTGTTGGTGGGAATGCAAACTAGTTCAGCCACTATGGAGACCAGTGTGGAGATTCCTCAGAAAACGGAATGGATTCACCATATGATCTAGCTATATCACTTCTTAATATCTTTCCAAAGGGGCGGAAATCAGAGAACTATAGTAATAGATGCATTCCCATGTTCATAGGAGCACCATTCACAATAGCCAGATTATGGAACCAACCTAGGTGTCCATCAACAGGTGAATGGTTCAAAATTATGGGAAATACACACAACGGAATTCTACTCAGCAAAAAAGAAGCATAAAATAATGTCATTTGCAAGAAAATGGAAGAACCTAGAGAACATTATTTTAAGTCAGATTAGCCAGTCACAGAAGTAAAGGGCCATATATTTTCTCTGATATGTGCAAGCTAGGGAGTAATTGGGATACCAAAGGGACTCCAGATAATGGAGGAGAAACTTCACTGGAGCCAGGGAAGTGGTCTAAGGGAAGGGAAGGGGGAAGGCTGAGGTTTATTAATGGAAATATTACCATTAACTATGTGTACATATGTGAATTTACCAACATCAATCCCAGTACTCTGTTTTGGGAAGGGGGGAAATGGGGAGATGGAGGGGAGACCCACCAAGTGCTGTGTGCATGTATGTCACTGTCAACATAATTTACATTATGATGTGAGACTATAATGCACCAATAAAATCATAATAAAAATATTCTAAATAATATCAGTTCTGTGTGATACTATTAGCATTTAAGACTAAAATTTATATCAATATACAAAATATATTACACATTAAATAATTTATGTATATCATGAATATATAAAATACATTATTTAGGATACTCCGACTAGCCAGATTTACTGATTTCTAGCAATTTTCATTGTGAAAGTGACATCACTTTAACTGATGATAAACATATATTGTTCTTACAGCAGGTCGAGGTATGGGTTTTTGTGGTTTCTTTGAACCCAGTTTTTTCATTGCATTGTAGTATTTCTTTTGTTCTTCTGTCATAAAAATGTCTTGACCTCCAAAGTAAAGAAACAAAAACAAATCTTGTTAAAATCATATTATTAGCTACCTATAAATTTCACCTTAACAACCATGTGAAAATTGGCTCCCATATTCTGTTCTAATGTTAAAATATGTTAATGGAAATGTATATATTCAATATAAAAATATGCCATTTTGGCATGTTTGCATGTGCATAATAGAAATTTTAAAAATCTACCTGAATTATCAATTATTTAAAAAACCTAAGGGTTCATTAAATCTCAAAATAATTTCTGTATTTTACATTACTTTTTTTTTGGTGATGTATTTCTGAAACTAAAGGAAGCACTGTGACATAGAAGGCTCATATTTTCAAGCAAAAATGAAATTTTAGTATACTTATCTTCTTTTTCTGTTGGTTGAAGTTATCTATGATGACACCAATGAAAAGATTCAGAGTGAAGAATGAACCAAAAATAATAAATATGACAAAATAAAGATACATGTACAGATTGTCTTCATACTTGGGTTGTAATTCTACCTACAAAATATGAAGAATGATAACCATTAGGTTTAATACTTGTTCTATAAAAAGCACATAAGTGAATTTAAAATTCTCCAAGCATGACTCAATAACTGGAATGAAAAACAAACAAACGAACATTGAACAAATTTATGAACCTTCAAATCTGATATGTCATTAAGGAACCCTGCAAGATTATTCACTAGCTTGAGAAAATAAAATAATTCATAAAAGTTCTACCAAATAAAATTTTATAGTTTGAATGCACTTATTTTTCTAGTAACAAAGATTGAAATGCAACATGCAAAATGAGAATTTCCTCTTCCTAGAAGAAAAGTTAGAATATACTATTCTCTTCCAAAATTGTTAATTTTTCTCCTCTGTGAAATGGAAATAATACAATCCAAATTTTATAGAGTAGTTGTGAAAGTTAATATGCTCATATATGGAAAATGCTTAGGGCAGAGCCTGGCAAGTAGTAATTGCTAGGTGTAAGGGCTTAATATTAATTACATGTCTTTAAGTAGGCTAGAATAATTATCCTATATGTGCTTATAGGTATTTTGGTAGAATCATTTCAGATGGTTTGAGCATTGGCCTGTAAACTAGTTCAGGTCTCATAGGACATTGTCTGAACCAACTCAGTTAACCAGTCACTGATGACAATGAATGCAGGTTGTGACCTATTGTATTATGAAATCAACTTGGTGGGTCATGGCCAATATATTTTGTTTCCAAAGAAATAGAGCAAACTAGAAAATATGAGAATGATTATAAAAGTAGAGATTTTCTGATGACATTTTTATAAAGTGAAATCCACAACCCAAGAGATCATTAGAACCTCAGAAACTGTAGCCTTCTTAAACATGAACTCTACCTTCTCTGCTAGAGTTAATCATTCTCTTTACTTACAGTAATTGTTCCTTTCTTTTTCTTTAATATTAACACATAAGTATGCATTCTTGAGTGGCTTAGTTTCATCAATATTTCAACTTTGTATAAATCAAATCATAGTATGTATCTAGCTTCTTTAACTGAATGGTATATCTTGTAGATTCATCTATGTGGTTGTACAGGCCACATTCATTAATTTCCATCACTATATAATATTTATTTGTTTATTTCTACTCCTTTTGAGTTTTTTTCAATTTCTTGCTGGTTGTAAAACATCGTGTACATTCTTATACATAGATTACCTTATACATGTGAACAAGTTTCTACAGAATATTTTGTTAAAAATAGAATTTTAGGGTTAAGAAATTATCTTGAATTTTATCAAATAATGTAATAAGGCCCAACTGTTTTGTGTGTGTGTGTGTGTGTGTGAATGGTGCTAGAGATTTAACCCAGGAGAATTCTACCTCCAAACTACATCTCCAGCCCTATTTTATTTTTTTATTTGGAAGCAGGGTCTCTCTAAGTTGCTAAGAGCCTCATTAAGTTGCTGAGGTTGGCTCAAACCTGTATTCCTCTTGTCTCAGTTTCCCAAGTACTGGGATTACAGGCGTGTGCCACCATGCCCAGCTTAGATTTTATTTTTCAGAATGTACTTTGCATAAAAATATCTGAGAAGTTAGTAAGGAAAAAATTGAAGGTAAGTTTCATGTCATATAGATTATCGATAAGGTAGACGGAGAGAACCTTGAATGAATTAATCAAAGAGGTAGGAAACAGCTGTAGACAGTGGCAATGACCCTTTGTGGTCGGACTTCAAAAAAAGCCTCTTTTTAAATGGAGTTAGTATCGCCTACCTAAAGTTATTAGGTAGAATTAAGTGCGATAATGCAAGAAATCCCTTTGCATAGTTAGCCGTAATAAATAATAAATTACTATTATTATGCATCAAAGCCATAACTAAAATTTGTGATACAATGCAGGGCCCTTGGCACTTTCTGTCTCTCTGTTCTTATGAAGTTATAAAAATAACTCAAATTTTTTATTCAGAAAGCTAGTTGTTGGTACTAGAGAAACAGCAATTTAAGTTTATTTGCCTTGCTTTGGCAAACCAGAAATTAAACTCACTTTATAAAATATTATTTCTTTTTTGTTAGATTGAAAGACAGTACTAGATATTGTACAAAACATTTCAAAGGTACTAATGTGTATGAGGCAGATCATGAAAATTTCTTCCTTTATCACATTATCTCACCTCCCAGAGGGAAATACTGTTATTATTTTTGTTTGTTTCCTGTTTTCTCCTCCCCCACTATGAATTATATCTTTATTACAAGAAAGATGAAAAGCTGGAGGAAATAATTCTATGACAAATGAATAAAACGATCTGTGAGGGTTTCTAATGCGCAATGGCCAGGACTATCAGAGCCAAAGATAAAATGTCTTTGTTGAATATAATCAGTAAAAATTTTAAGTGTAAATTACTATTCTACTAGAAAAGATATGTTAAAAATTCACAGGGAGGGCTGGGCTGTGGCTCAGTGGTGGAGTGTTTGCCTAGCATGTGAAAGGTCCTAGGTTCAATACTCACCACTGAAAATGAATAACTAAATAAAGTTTAAAAAAAATCATAGTGAATAGAGAAAAATTCTAATCAAATTATGACAGAAAAAATGTAACATTAAATGCTTTATTTTTATAGTATATATGCTCTATACATTGATCAATAGTTTCATTTTATGGACAGTATCAGTAAGTCAATACTTGGGAAATATTCACTTGATTAAAAATTTTCCTTTTAAATACACTTACATTTCGTGAGTCAACAGCTGCATACATAATATCCATCCATCCCTTAAATGTGGCCTGTAAAAAAAGTTGTATTATTGAATTTTTCTCCCACATTAATTTTTTAGAAAATAAATTATCAAAGTAAAATTTCAAAAAAGCTTGAAGAAATCATTTTGAATGTTTTCATGGCAAAAATAATAAATGTCTGAGGAGGTAGATCTGCTTACTCTAATACATGCTCAGAATAAATATGTACTTAATGCATGCATTAAATTAAATACATGTATCGAATTAAATTAAATGCATGTATTAAATACATGTATTTAACATATATTAAAACAACACATGGTACCCACAAATATATTACTACTTTATGTGTAATTAAAATATCACAGTAATTGACTAAGATTCATCCACATACAGGTATGTAAAATAGTTTGAGGTTAATATTGTGTGTGTGTGTGTGATCATTGAATCCAGGGGCATTTTACATCCCCAGCCCTTTTTATTTTTCATTTTGAAACTGAGTCTCTCTAGGTTGCTGAGAATCTTACTACATTGAAAAGCTGGCCTCAAACCTGCCATCTTCCTGTCTCAGCCTCCCAAGTACCGGGATTATAGGCACGAGCCACTATGACTAGATAGAAGGCAATATTTAAACTCTTTGTTCAACTCTCTGTATTATTTCTTTATAATATATTCATTGAAAATATTTGGACTTTATAATTTTCTATAACATCTTTATATGCATATTTAACATCTATAATTAAATCGTGATTTACTATTAGTATATCATAAAACAGTATCATTAACTTTTGACTCTGATATGATTATAAGAACCTAACATGAAATTGGGAGAATTTCATGTCTATAGCACCAGCATGAGATTGTTCTAAAGTTTGCTATATTATTTAATTTCAATGCTTTCTTTTCCACTTATTCTTTTCTTTTTTTTTTTTTTTTTTGCGGTACTGGGGATTGAACTTAGGGGCATTCTACCTTCGAGCTACACCCCCAGCCCTATTTTTTATTCTTTATTTTTTGAAACCGAGTCTCACTAAGTTGCGGAGGGCCTCACTAGGTAGCTGAGGCTGGCCGTGAACCTGGATCCTCCGGTCTCAGCCACCTAACAAAGATGTATATATACAAAGCATGAACTATTACAATAAAAAACAAAAACAAAAACAAAAAACAAAAAACAAGCGTGCGCCACCACGCCTGGCTTCCACTTATTCTTTTCTAAATGATATTACCAATGATCATCAATCATAAAGGTTTATTTGTAAAATCTCCTTCATACTTTGAACATAACCATTTGGAAGTAATTATAAAAACTTTCCTAATCTGTAAAGAAACATTCAACCACAACTTACTACTTTAAATATTTGTATCCTATTATGTAGACATAGTAATCCTAAAAGCAAAAGTACTGTATATATATTTTTTCAGTTCTTTAGTGCCATGGGTTCTGACCCTTCTGTGTTTGTTTCTATCATGTTGGGGATTGCATACATGGATAGCCTCCAGGAGCAAGTGGATATGACACACTGAGGTCAGTTGAGAAGCTGAGTGAATTATTACAGATTTGAAATGGAATTTATAGATTGAAAGATTATCATTTATGAGAGAAATTTTCCTATCTGTAATTTTCCTATCTGTACCCAGTGGGCAAGAAGATGAGAACTCAAGGCCAGTTGGAGTGAGGGTTGAAGATGAGAAGTGAGGGGGACTTAACAAGGGTTAAGATACTGCCTGGTCTCTGAGAAGGAGTACAGATATATACCACTCCCCTACTCACTCCACACATAAACCTTTCCAATCACCCTGGAAACCAGTCTCTCTATTTTGCTCAGAGGAGGTACTGGAGAAAATAGTGGGAACCTAAATGGAAATCTCAGTAACAAAAGACTTGTGCTGGCTACCTAATACATGTCTGATACATGATAAACATTGTAGAGCTATCTTGCTTTCAACATGGAGCAGACAGAGCTCAGTAATCATTGAGGAAGAATCTAGAAAGATGGGCATGTGGTAGTATTTTCAAACACTAAGATATATTTTCTTTTTCTTTTTTATACAGATTACAGAGTATTCCTAAAATTATATACATTTTTATTTTAGTTAACTTTTAAGTTTTAAATTTATTTGTAAATTGACATAAAATTATTTATATTTATACTGCATGATGAGATGTTTTGAAATATGTATGCATTATGGAGTGGGTAACTCATGCTAATTAGCATCTATATTATGATGCATATCAGTTTTGTGTTTAGAACTTAAAATCTACTCTTTTAGTAATATTCAAGCATACAGTACATTATTACTTACAGCTCTCATGCTATACAACAGGTATCCAAAATTTATTCCTCCCAAGTAGAATATTGTATCTTGTCATCAACATCTCTTTTCCTCCCTACTCTTAGCCCTTGGTATCCACAATCCTACTTTCTGCTTTCACATATAAGTAAGGTCAAGTGGTGTGTATCTCTCTATGACTAGCTTATTTCAGTTAACATAATGTTCTCCAGGTTCATCCGTGTTGCTTTGAATGACAGAATTTTGTTCTATTTTTTAAGGCTGAGTATTATTCCATTGTGTGTGTGTGCGCGTGTGTGTACATTACATTACCTTTTCTTCATACATTCCCCATTGATGGACACTTAGATTGAGTCCATATTTGCCTGTTTCTATTTGCAATATGAAATCGGTATGTGCAAAAGATAGTGCAGGCATCTTTCTCACATGCCGATTTGGCATTTCTTTTGGACATACACTCATTTATGTGATTTCTAGATCACACGGTAATTATTTTATGATTTTTTTTATTTACATACTTGTTTCCACTTTAGCTATACTACTTTACATTCCCACTGAGAATGTGCAAGGGTTTTCTTCACCTCTTTGCTACCACTTCTTATCTTTCTTCCTTTTGATAATTGTCAATCTAACAGGGTGAGGTGACATCCCATGGTGGAGAAAAAGAAATTTGGGCTCATTTGAATTATACATTCAGGAAATAATAAAATGGTTACTTACCACCTGAAGCAGAGAAAGATATCCAAGTCCCACATTATCAAAGTTGACTTTCACATTTTTCCACCTGGCAGTTTGATTACTTTCTATGAGGGCTTTACATTCACTGTAGTTGTTGACCACACTCACATCAAACATCTCTCCAGTGGTATAGTTAATACAGTGGTAAAACTTGCCAGCAAAGAGATTTACTCCCATGATACTGAATATTAGCCAAAAGATCAGACAGACCAGAAGTACATTCATTATAGATGGAATAGCTCCTAAAAGAGCATTTACAACAACCTGGCCAGGAAGAGAAGGAAAAAATATTAACAAAACAACAATACACTTTTTAAAAATCTTAGTTTGATTATTATTTTTACTTAGTTTTTTACTTTTATTTAAACATTATAAAAAGAATAACTGTTAAATTATGGGAAACATATCTGGTCTCAAAGTTGAATATTGGGTAGAACTATTTGGTATCTCTAACTCAAAATTTTGAACTTATAATTCAGAAGAATATAAAATGAATTTTATATTACAGAATATTTTCTCAAGAGAGACAAAGATATACATGTAGCAATTTTCATTAAGAAATAAAACTAATTAAAATGCAAAGAATAAGAATATAGGAGTATATAAGTAAGATTATCATATGGACATCACAACTTTATAAAATTGGAACTATACAATTTACTAAAACTTGAGAGTAAAATAGAACACCTGGGGAAAAAAATCCTATACAGAAAATATGAAAATTACTCTATTATTGAAAGTATGATACCCTTTGCTTATTAAATCTACCACTGAAAAAAGAGTGATTTCAAATTGGTAAAGTGAAAAGAATCTACCAGCTAACAATTCCTTTCTACATGACCATACTTGTGGGTGCAAGTGTCTGTACACACACACACACACACACACACACACACACACAATATCTGGTTGTGTTGCAACATTCAGATGAAGACTAAGTAACTATTTTCTAGTATCACAAAAAGCATCATTTTGTAAAAGTTCTTTTTGAACTGCTAAGCCCTCAGAAACAGAGCAGCATTGTTTTTTAGGTGTTAGGTCCCCAGGAGAATGACAAAAATCAGTATAAACTACTCCATGCTCGTTTGAACCACCTTTCTAAATGAGTTTTAGATTTTTAGAGTTGACCTACTTTTTTAGACATCTAAGCCTGTGTTGGAAAACTAAAAGTCCTGATTCAGACTTCAAAAGACTCAAAATATATCACATGGTACAGTGAAGAAATGATGAGTAATGATTTGGTAGTTTTAAATTACAGTAAGTAGGTTTTCTTACACCTTTATAAATAGAGTGAAGATAACTAATCTTGATTTGTGTCAGCAGCCTATGTAAAAATCAGAGATTTCCTACCAAAGGAAAATCTAGTTAAAAGTAATGAGACATTATATTCTGTTTCTTTAATGATAATACCAAATATTATGGATATCTGATAGATGTTACTGATTGATTGGTGTGTCAGTGTGAATTTAAAGTTGCAAATTCTCCATGGATTTGTTATTTCTTTCTCTCTCTCTCTCTCTCTCTTTGTTGGTACTAGGGATTGAACCCTGGGGCATTCTATCTCTGACCTGCATCCCCAGACCCTTTTTCTTAAGATTTAAAACAAGGTCTTGCTAAGTCACCATGTGATGTTTGGGTTTGAATCTGTGATCCTCCTGTCTCTGTCTCGCAAGTACTAGGTGGGTTTACAGGTGTGTGCCATTGTGCCTGACTCACGGATTTGTCATTTCTAAGGTATTGATTGTCAGGTTGTTCTCAATGATAATTCTATCAAATTCCAAAGCATTTGGTCTTACCCTCATTCCTTCAAACCGGGATAAGGCTCTCAGTGGCCTCAGAGCTCGCAGGGTCCTGAGGGATTTGATGGCACCAAGTTCTGAGTAGCCCAAGGCATTTGCTGTTAAGCTCACCAGTGAGACCTGCAGAGAAAAGGCAATACGATTTTCTTATTTACAGATAAAATGTCTACACATTTGGCTACATAGTTCAACCTGTTCTATGCAATAATCCAGTTGTTCTCAAACTTCACTGAGTTTCAAAAGCAGGCAGGGGGCTTGGTAAAAATATTGATTGCTGGCAGAGTCTGAATTTGTAGATTTGGAGTATGGCCAGATAATTTACATTTCTTCAAGTTCCTAGGTAAGGTTAATAATGCTGATCCACCAGCAACATTTTGAGAAGCCTAATTAATTAGGTCAATTTAATTACTGAATTAAAGGGAAGGGTGAGGTTTTTGTATAACTAAAAATTACAAGAGCATTTTCTTAGTCATTCATACAGATGACTAATAAAGTTAATAATAATTCTAAAGTCTCAGATAAAAAAGGAAAAGAAAACTGTCATAGGTGTCACAAAGATGTCTGACTTACTTTGAAAATACACAGACTTTTTTTTTTTACAATCATATGAAATAAGAAAAGCTACTTTGTGCTAAAAGGCACTAGAATTTCAAAAGAAGATAAACAGAATAAACCTGTAATATAATGTCTTAAAGTGTGATGTTAATAGATATCTGAAAAACTTTAAGAATAATAAGTGAAGCACAACAAAAATTGTATTTTATACTTGCAATCTGAAAGTATAATCTCTAAAGTTAGAAAGAAATGAACTAACTACAAATTTTATCTTAAATTTCTCGCAAGTCTAAAGTTTTAGGCTTTGTAATCTTTTTTACAGGTAATAGAAAAATAAAATAATTGAATTTTCACAAATTGTGAAGGCTTTATATACAAAACATATGAGGACCTGTAGAACTTTATCTTCTCTGAAGACTGAACTAAAAAAAGATAGGCATACATTAAAGCATGAAAGATAAAAGTTAGACATAGGAAAAATGTTCTGAACAGGGGTGGTATTTATCAGCTAATTAAAAGAGGTGGTAAAATATATAACTTCATGTGATTTGTATAATTAGTTTTGAAAAGGAGATACATTTAGGTATTCTGTTTTAGGACACTAGAATGATCTTATAATTAGTCTTTTCATTTCTAAATAATTCCTTTTTTTATTCGATCATTCATTCTCTCACCAACTTCTCACCCTCAAAGAGCAAGCTTGTCACTTCCTCAGCTGTAATTCTTCAATGGCTTCCTCTTTACTAAGTCATAAGTCTGAATTTCTTTGGATGACATCTTGGGTTCTTCAAACTGTCTCTAAGTTACCTTTGTTCCCTCATCATCCAATTACAAATCATTTTCCTCATGCCCCAGTCTCTGTGTTTAACTTGGAGGACGGCCTCTTTTTCTTGAGCTGGCCTTCCATATCATGCATCAGTGTTTTAACACGCTACTGTCCCTCTCTCATCTGGACCTGGGGATATTTTCATGCCTCAAACTCTAGCTCACACTCCTCTTCCCTCTTGAAGATTCCTCTTTACTCAAATGAAGCAAATAGCACTTCCAATATAGGTGCCAACATGTCATTGAAAACATACATGTCCTTACTATTTGACTGTATACTCCTTCAAGACCAGAAAAATGACTTGGTCATATTTGTAGCTTCCATAACAGAATAGATGAGCAATAAATATATTTTATTTAAAGCAAAGTATTGATCAGTTTAATAGATAATCATTAGATTTTTTTTTTTTTTTTGGTATTGGGAATTGGACTCAGGGTCATTCTACCTCCAAGCTATACCCCCAGCCCTATTTTTTATTCTTTATTCTGAAACAGAGTCTCACTAAGTTGCAGAGAGTCTCACTAGGTAGCTGAGGCTGGCCTCGAACCTCGATCCTCCGGTCTCAGCCTCCCAAATGCTGGGATTACAAGCATGCGCCACCATGCCCGGCTGGACCTGGGGATATTTTCATATTAGATTTTTGGCTGCAATATTTTATGTCTTTTTTTTTAAAAAAAGCTTGAAGTAAATATAAAATGTTACCATTTATAAATCCTATATGTCAAAGGTTTATTATACTATTGTATACTTTGTATTTTTTTTTTTTTTTTTTTTT
>PVLC010039405.1:0-14320 GCA_004027655.1 Graphiurus murinus
CTCTTCTTTGGTCTTGTCTAAAGGGGGTTCTATATGTTTCCTGTACCTGTGTGTCTACTTCTCTTTCTATGTTTGGAAAATTCTTTGATATTACTTCTTTGAAAAGGTCATTTATCCCATTAGTTTCAACTTCTAATCCGTCTTCTGTGCCTATTATTCTTAGGTTAGCTCTTTCAAAGTTGGCCCAGATCTCATCGATGTCCAATTCATACTGTCAAATTTTTTTTCTAGATTATGTACAATGGATTCATTTTTGAAATGGTCATCTTCTAAGAGCGATATTCTATTTTCCATGTGATCTAATCTACTGTTTATGGTTTGTGTTGTTGCCTTCACTTCAATTATTGCTTCTTTCACATCCTTTACTTCCCTCAAGGCTTCTCAATGATTCCTGCTCAGGGTGTCAGATTCTTTGTTTATTTGTTCCTTTGTTTCTTTCCAGCTCTCTCTGTATTCTTTCTGGAAGTTTTGTATCATTTCTACTATTAAAGATCTGAATTGTTCTTCTGGTAATCTCTGCTATTCAGTTATTGTGGGATTGGGTTAACTCATTGTTTCTTTGCTATTTTTCCTTCCCATGGTTTCCCTGTTCTTAATTTTATATCTTTGCTGCTCTTGCATGCTTCTCTGAATTTATAGGTTTCTTATTTTTATTTTCTCTCTGTGAATGGTATCTTGTACTGAGTTGCAATTACTCTGGGACTTCTTCTGCCCACTCTATTGGTGCCTTTGGTGGATTTCAGGTGTTGACTTCTAGGGTCTACCAAAAGCTAACAAAGCAACCAATTGTCCAACAAACATAGATAAATCAAAGCAATGCAAAATGAAAACAGAGTGAAAACAAAACAAAACAAAAACCCCCCAAAACAAACAACAACAAGGAACAAAATAAAAAACCCTGCAAGGTTATAAGAATAGAACTGATTTGTTCTCTGCAGACCTTTTGGGTAGATCCCTGCTGCTGTGGGCAGCTGGCAAAATGGCGGCTGCCACTGCTGCACACGTGCTGGCTCCTTTGTTCTCCCTGGTCTGCTTTCTGGGTTCTGATCAGCTGCTTTTGTTGCTTTGTTCACTTTTCTGCTGTTTTGCTTTTCTTTCCTTCCATCAAGAAGCTGCTTTTGCAGCAGTTTTTATTCAAGCTCTGCAGTGCAGTTGATCACTGCTCTGGCTCTGGAGGGAGAGGTGAGCTGGGGTGGCCCCATGTGGGCTTATGCTGGTCATACTATATGTTCCAGTCACTGTCAAAGGTGCGGGGATATGCCGCCTGGTTAGGATGTGGAGTTCTGGAGTCGCTTACTCCACTTCTGGTCGCTGGGAACGCAGAAGGTCCTTAAATATCTCGGTGTTAGTAGACTACGAGCGGCTGGCTCAATGGCGGCGGCCACTCTGCGGCATGGCACTGCTGCCGCGCAGACGGGCTCCTTTGCTCTCCCTGGTCGGCTTTCTGGGTTCTGTTCGGCTGTACTTTAGTTTTCATAACATTGTTCACTTTTTTGTTGCTTTTTTTCTTCTGTCAAGAAGCTGCTTTTATGGCAGATTTGATTCGAGCTCACAGCACCTGAGGGGAGGTGTTTCACTCAAACGCCATCTTCCCAGCCAATGTTGCCGCATTGGAGCCTTTCAAACAATGCTCAGAGTCAGGGGACCCTCGCCACTTTGCAAAGGAGGACATGCAGGTTCAGGAAGGGATGTGACTTGTCCAAGATCACACAGCAAAGATAAGGGGAGCTAGGAAGCTGGACAAGGGTCCAGGAGAGTTCATCTCTCTCCTTCTGCCCACTCTGCCTCTGCTCCCGGCTTCCAGCAGCAGTAGAACTTCCGGTTTCCCTTGAGAACACATCCCTCCTCTGCTCAGAGATCCAGGCTTGGACTCTCAGAGCATCGCCCCTGGTGGCCGATTGAGAAGTGCCCTGGGTCAGAGGAGCCTGAGCGGGCACACCGGGGTCCTGTGGGGTCTTGCCCTGTGGGGAGAAATGGCAAGGATCCCATAACCGCTGCCTGATCAGCAGCTCTGGTATGGGCCCAGCAGTGCAGGGTGGTTCTACTCTGGTGCATGCCTGGGGGCGGGGGTGCAAATGTCAGACCAGCGTGTATAGATAGCCCAGACCCCACGCCCAGGGCTAGTCACCCTCATGGTTGGCTAGTGGAGATGGATGCCGGGGTCGTGCAAAACTGACCCAGCCTTGTCCTCAGGGAGAGCACCCCCACAGGCTGCACAGGGAGGCAACAATGACGACTGGTTGAAAACATTCTGTTAAATGTCAACCAGAGAGACCAGGCTGCTCAGGTGCCTCAGGCAGTGAAGTCACCTTGGATGAAGCAAGGTCACAGTCCAGATCTGAAGGGAAACTGAGTCATCAGGCCAGGAAGCCAGGGGCTACCAGAGAGAAGCCCACAGCAAGGTGTGAGAGGGACCAGGAGCTACCAGGTGAAGGAGGGCACCTGGGCGTGCAAGGCCCTTTCTCAGGGTGTAGGTTGAAATCACGGCAGTTCCTCTTAAATTTTACCTTGTCTTTTATCCGTTTCAATTATTTGAGTAAAGTTTAAGTGTATTAATTAGTACAAAGTGTTAATATATTAACACTCAGTATATTAATACAAAGTGCACCAATATTGAGGGCTTGCTGAAAAGTACATTATGGTTGGGGTGCATGTCAGCCGAGTTGGGGATCCCTGGAGGGTATATACAAAGGGCTGGGATGGCCGGAGTCTGGAGAGGAGCAGAGCAGTGCCCTGACATGAGGCTAGAGCCACATCTTGAGGAGCAATGGGGAGCCACAGAAGGTGTTTGAGCAGGAGAGGGCCTCTGTCAGATCTGTGTTTTATAAATGACACTCTGGCTTCTCTGGGGAGAATGTTGTGAGGTCGGCAGACTGGCGGGCTAGTGAAAGGACATGTTCTGGAGTTCCCTAACCTCCTTCACATGCTGTGTATAATTCTTACAGCTGTGTGATCCTGGTTAGTGTTCAGCCTCTCTGTGCCCCATTTCCTCACCCGAAAAGCAGGCATCATCATAGACACCCAGCTGTGGGGAGGATCAAGCAAGGATGAGGCACAGGGCTCTGCACATGCCTGAGCTATTTTTATTTGTGTTGTTACAGTGACTGTCACTTCTGCCATTTGCCCAGGCTCTCCTCCAGGAGGGAGACTTGTCTGCCTCCCTCAGTGTCCCCAGCAGCCCAGGCTTCTCCCGGTGCTGTGCCCTGGGCAGGTCCCTTCTCTATCCAGAGCTTCAGTTTCTCTTGGTGCTCAGATCCCTGGTTCTCATACTGGGTTCCCCGGAACCCCAGGGTTCTGTGGCAACATCCCAGACTGAGAAGTGGCCAGAGCATCTATATTTTTCTTGTCTTACATGCTTGGGTTATGTATAAGATTTCACTTGAACAAATGAGTCCATTGCTTTGGAAGCACATTTTAAGAGCTTAAATACAAGAGGATTAGATGTTCTCCAAGGGCCTTTCAGGCACAGAACTGATGAATCTTGTTGCAAGATTATATTGCGCTAGCAGCTTAAGCCGCCCATTATAAATGGCTCCCTGGCACAGAGTTCAGGTCTCTCAGGCATAATCCCTGCCCCCATTAGGCCTGGTAATGCCTGTGAACCAGGATACACACGCCTCTCACCCTGGGCTGCCAGTCACCCCTAGAGATTTATGCACGGCTCCTGCTTTCCCTCAACAAACGCTGCCCCCCAGTCCCTTCCATCTTTCCTAATAAGTCATCCTGCTCTCCTTCGGTAATCTCTCCTGCTTGTTCCTGGACCATCTCCAGCTGCAGGGTGCCAATGCTCTGGGCAGATGCCTGCAGGGAGAATCCAGGGACTCTGCGTGAAGGGGCCTCAGCTCAGCTGGGATACTAGAGCTGAGCTTACAGCTGTGGCTCTAACCTCAAAATCGCCTGGAAAGAGGGTTAAACATGAAGCTTCCTGGGCCTTTTGATTCAGGACCTGCTAGACAGTCTAGGAATCTGAAGATTTACAGAGCCTCGCATGCCAGGCATGATGGCACACTCCTGATATCTCAGCTACTCTGGAGGCTGAGGCAGGAGGATTGCAAGTTCAAGACCAGCCCGGGGAACTTAGTGAGGCCCTGTCTGAAAATAAATAAATAAGCAAATAGCCTTGTGTGGGTTTCCAAAGCAGCAGGTTTGTGGCCTTGTCATTCTCAAGGCGATGCTTTGCATTTTCACTCAGATCATTCATTTATCTCATTCATTCATTCATTCATTCATTCATTCATCTAGCCAGCTAACACTTCCTTGCTGAGCACCCACCAATGTCAGGCACATTCTGAGAATCAAAAGAGCAGCCAGACCCCGACTCTCCCCTTGCCTGGTGCATAGTACAGTTTGGGAGCTTACAACTTTACAACTGATAGAACTAGGCATGGACGTCCCTTGGCATCCACAGGGGACTGATTCCAGGATCCCCTTTGGACATCAAAACCCATGGATGCTCAAGTCCCTTATATACCATGGTGTGGTATTTGCAGAGAACTTACACACACCTTCCTGTGTACTTTAAATAGTCTCTAGATTACCTATCACTCCTAATACTACTGTAGCTTAAGTAGCTGCTAGACTATATTTTTTAGAGATTCATCACAAGAGAAAGTCTGCACATGTAAAGTACAGATACAATTTAAAAAAATACTTCTCTCTTGGTTGAATTCATGGAGGCAGGACCCATGGATATGGCGTGGAGGGTCCACTGTGCTTGGGCAGCGGGTTCAAGAGGAGATGACCCCGGCTGTGGCCTGAGCCGCGCTGCTCTGTAACTTAGCAACCTCAGGTCAACTGCTTCAGCTCTCGAGCTGTGCTTTCCTCAGCTTCTCCTCCCCCCATAAACCTGTAGAACTGCAAAACCACCATCTGATCAAGACACAGAATGTTTCCAGTAAAATGTCCTTCTGCCCCTGTAACCACAGAGCGCCTGCTTGAGGTCGTTGGGAAGACAAAGGAGGGTCGTGTGCGGAGCTCCTGGCCAAGGCTGGGGAGGCGGAGACCTCAGCACTCAGCGGTGATCTCAGTTCAGGTGGGATTTGCTGTTGACGCTGATTTCCACTTGTCACCCAAGTGATTTCACGGCAGGAATCACATATTTCTATGCTGTGCTTTTTGTATTTCATTTCAGATCGAGGCCTCTTCCCCCTACAATGTATGGACCTGGGGCACTGCTAGCTCCTTTCTAGTGAAGTCCATAGCCAGGTCCTCTCCTGGGAGAGTCGCTAAGAGCAGGACTGGCACCAAGGGGGTTCAAGTCTTGGTTCCAGCTATGTGACCATGGGCAAGCTACTTCACCCATCTGAACCTAAAGATAGCATCTGCACCATAGTACAATAGAAATATTGATCAAAATTGGATAGGCAGTGCTTATCTAGCTAGGCACATAATACGTTGTGAAATACAAGCTATCATGAGTCATTTGCTGAATAGATAGATATTTATTGAACGCTTACAGCATGACACGCATTGGACTACACGCTAGGGATATAGCAGTTCATTCAAAACAGACTCAACAATAAGTAAATAAATAAATATGTACATATTTCATCTAGTAAGTACTGTAAAAAAAAAATAGTAGAGCCAAGGAAAAGACAGAATGTGAAGGAGTAGGGGGGTGTCTAACCAAGATGCTCTGGGAAGGATGTGGGCAGAGTCTGGAAGGAGAAGAGAAGCCGGCCATCTGCCTGGCCCTGCCCAGGGCGGGTGGAGCGGGACTGTGAGTGCGTTTGGGAGACAGCTCTTCTTCTGTTGGGGGTTCTTCTCCCCGGCTCTTCAGCTTCCAGGAAGCCGAGGGTGTCTCTGGCCACCGCTGCATCCTGAGGCCCGGGCTGTGTCCCCAAGGAGTCCAGCCTGCCCCCGGCATGCAGGGCCTACCGCCGGAGGAACTCAGAACAGCATTCCCTAAGAACACAGAGCAAAGACTCCCAGGCGTTCCCGAGAGCCCAGCTCCTGCCTCTGCTCAATGTGCAGGCTTACCTCCACCCCTGACTTCTCTCTCTCTCGACCTCTCCTCCAGCCGAGTAGATGAATGGCCTCGCTCTGTTTGGTGCTTGGCGTGGGCCACACTAAATCAGCCAGCTGCACACGCACGCACGCTTGCTTTCCTGAACCTTCCTGCGATAAACCACAGTATTTATCTCAGCCTGTCCCAGCATGTCCTGGAAATGGGAATGATTTGGGGTTGTGGAGTGTTTTCGGGATCTTACTCTGTTCTTCTTACGCCACGGAGTTTGACAGGTCTAAGCCAAGCCAGGGTTAAGTTGACGCACAGAAAGACACGAGGGCAGTCAGAAATCCTGTAAGGACCCCTGTGCTCCGTGACTCTGGTCCCAAAGGCAAGCTCCTCTTCCGGGTCAGGGCACGCTATGATCTTGCTGCCTGGGGGCTGATGGCCAGCCGCCTTCCAGGAAGCATTTGGCTCCCGGGGTGAGGGGAGTTCCACACAGGAGGACCGGTGTGGGCCAAGAGAGGTGCATGTGATTCTATTGACTACTACCCCTGGGTCCTATTATTGTCCTGTTCTCAGAGATCAGTGAGGTTGAGCAAGTTACTCAAGGACACACAGGATGTCCATACCTGGTCACTGACCATGTGGTCTACTGCCCCCAGGTAATATTATTCATAGCTGTGCCCCTGGAGAGATATTTCAGCTCAGATGTCAGGAATTCTGGCCCAGAATGCGCAAGGCCCGGAAGGTTGGGGGTAAACAGCTTGGGTTGGTGATTAAGTACACCAGTTGTAAACAAGCTCTGGAGGCGGCCGCCTTCCCCAACCGAAAGCCCCGTGCTTGCAGACCATAGTCCTGCATCCTGCCATGCTATGTCCAGGCCTCCGAGAGGGGCAGGAGGTGCCGCCGGGGACTGACACCCTCCTCCCCACAGCCAGAAATCTCCAGAGCATCCCTCTCTTCCCCTCGGGCCCCTCGGGGGGACAGTCAATACTGAGGACGAGGATCCCAGCCCTCACCCGTCCACACCAGGACGGTGTTCAGTGCACAGGGAGTGACTGGGAAGAGGGCGCTCAGAGACTGGGATGCACTGGGCGGGGGGGTGCCGTGGGAGGGTCCGGCTGCTCTGCATCTGACCACTTCACCTATGGCGTTGCCTGCCCCTCACACACCCACAGCATGGAACAGAACATGGACAGGGCCCAGCACTGTGCCTGGAACAGGACGCACCCATCGAGAGGCTCCGACGTCTGCATGGGCCACCATGACCGCCACAGCCCCCGGTGGCTCCTTCTGCCATGTGGGCCCCGGGGCGAGAGGAGGCCCCGATGGGGCGGGCCGGGTCTGGCGGGGGTGGCTGAGCTCAGCTCTAGCTGGGGCTGTCTTGGCATCTGATGCGGCGCTGCTGTTGTTTTTGGCTTCACATCCGAGACTCCTGCGCAGCTAATTACTCACTGTCTTGGGAGCCTGAGAAAGGGGACGGGAAGGCGTGTTGCTATTTCTCGTCCCGTTAAGGAGGCATCAGCACCGGGACCCACGGAGCTGGCTGGAAGCCTCAAGTCTTCTCCGAGTGCTTGTCCTGATTGAGATAGAGTTTATATATAATAAAATTCACAGTTTGGATGAAACCACCCATAAAACCATAAAACCACCACCCTACACAAGACATAGAACATTTCCAGTAAAGTTCCCTCCTGCTCCTATCTGTCCGTACCCCTCCTCGCTGCCTAACTAACCATGAAGCTGCCCTCTGCCACGCTGGTTCCACCGTTTCTAATATTTCCTATGAATGGAATCGTATGGGCAGACTCTTTTGCATCTCATTCTCATGCAACCGAACGTGTCCGAGGTTCATCTGTGTGGTGGAGTAGATTCATGGTCCACTCATTTTTTATTGCTGAGTTGTGTTCCATTTATGTGAATGTGACATAATTAAATTATCCACTCATTTATTAATAAAACATTTTTGGTCTTTGAGTGAACATGTTTTGTTTTTTGTTTTTTGTTTTTTTCTTGATTTCTGTCAAGTCAATACTAGGGAGTCAAGTTGCTGGATCATATAGCAAGTGCACATTTAGTTTTGTAAGAATCTTCCAGAACCTTTCCCCAAAGTGGTTGCACCATTTTGCTTTCCCCAACAGCAATGTCAAGGAGTTCCAGTTAGTCTATGTCCTCGCCATCGCTTGACATTGACAGTCTTTAATGTTAGCCACTAGCCATTTGGGTGGTTCATAGGGTATCTTATTGTGTTTGCAATTTGCACTTCTCTGGTGATTAATATTGTTAAGCATCTTTTCATAGGTTCACGTCTTTTATGGGTTTTTGAAAATGCACTTCAGGGAATTCTGAGCCAGGCCTTTGACCTTCTCATAAAGAGATCTTGAAAATTTGAGAGGGGATTAGAGGATCATGTGCCATAATCCCTACCTCTACTAGCCTAACTTTGCTTTGTGTGTGGTTCTGGTGATTGAACCCAGCGGCATTCTACCACTGAGTCATACCCCCAGCACGTCTCTCTCTCTCCCTTCTTTCTTTCCTTCCTTCCTTCCTTTCCCTTTCTCTTCCTCTTCCTTTCTCTCTCTCTCTCTCTCTCTCTCTCTCTCTCTCTCTCTCTCTCTCTCTCTCTCTTCCTTCCTTCCTCCCTTTCCCTTTCTCTCTCTCTCTTTCACAGTCCTGGGAATTGAACCCAGGGGCATTCTACCTCTGACCTACACCCTCAGGCCTATTTTATTTTTTATTTGAAAACAGGGTCTCACTAAGTTGTTGAGGTTAGCTTTGAACCTGCAATTCTCCTGTCTCAGCCTCCCAAGTACTGGGATTACAGGCCTAACTAACTTTTGAAACTTAAATAATGTATTACATGAACAATATACATAAATACATCTACCTTCTAAGAATAGGGAGTCATTCTGTGGAAGAGTCGAGACTCCCTTGTCCACACTGAGGTCTCTCTCCCTCCCTAACCCCTTCCCTTTTCTTAATGAAAGTGCAGACATGTCCCCATAGAAAATGTCAGTATTTATTTTTATGTGCCTGGTCTCACATACACGCTATAATACTGTCCGAGTCAGTCCTCGGCTGGCGTTTTCCAATCACTAGACTCTCTTGGAGATCGTACAATGCCATCACAGGAAGACCTGTCTTGTTTTCTTGTTGCTTCAATCCCACTGTAAGGACAAATCATGCTTGGTGACTCGATTGCCCCATGGCTGGGCATTTAGGTTTGCTTGTGGCGTTTTGTGCTACAGCGGCGCAGTGATGTCCCCTGCCAGGGCCTTCCTGGCCAACAGGCCTCTCTTCAGGCAAATTCCGCAGAGTGGAACTATCAACATTTTGTATCAGTTATCTCTTGCTGCAACAATGCTGCGTGGTAAACAACTGGAGAGTTAAGTGCTTGAAACAACAATCCCATGTTATCTCTCACCAAGTCACCATGGTGAGTCACGTCGCCAAGGGTGTGGAGACAGGAAGGAGAAGAATTGGGGCCACTTTTTCCATCTCCCAGTTTTGGGGTATGCACGTTTTCCATTGGATTGGCTGCTGCCAACTCGCCCTGCGGAATGGTTGCTCCCCGTGGGCAGCGGGGCAGGAAGGAGCCTTCCCTCCCGCCTCACGCACACAGCCAGGCATCTGGCCAGCGCCGGGGCCAGATCTCTGATTTCCTGACATGCTGTAAGGACTAACAGAGCTATTGGAAACAAAATGCATCTTCCCGGAGCGTTCATTTACTCATCTTTCTGGGGTGCAAAAACCCATTTCTAAAGATTAAAACAAACACGAACACAATGCACGGCACTGCAAACTTTGATGAAGTTTTAAGAAACTTTAAGGTTTAGAAGAAATGCCGTTCTAGCTGCTTACCAGCCTCTTTCAGGTTGGATGTTGTCTCCTCAATCTGCATTTGCTCATTCCTGAGCTCCCCTAGCTCCCAGAGGCCGCCTCCTACGTGCCAGGCACGGAGTTCCTAGTCTGGGGACGTGGCAGCAGATGTAAGAGTTAAGGTCGCCGCCCTCTGGGAGCTAAATATTTCGGGGGAGGAAAGAGACTATAAACATTAATGATGTGCTTTCAAAAGATGATAAATGCTAGTAGGAAAACAACACAGCGTGAGACAACAGAGAGCTCTGGGGCAGGGGACGGCGGCCTTAGGCTGGGAGGGCAGGGGAGGCATCTTTGGGTAGGTGGCATTTGACCAAGCCCTAATAAAGAGAAGGAGACAACAACATGGTTGAAGATGTGAGGGAAGCAGGTACGAGGCTGAGCGAACGGTAGTGCAAAGTCCCTGGGGTGGCACTCATGGCATGGCGTTGCCCAGGCCAGGAAGGGGGCTGGTAAGGGAAGCCCAGGCAGGCCAGGAGAGGGAGGCACAGAGGATAGCAGTGGCCAGAGAGCTATTGAGTGCCACCGTCACTTTCTGCCACGGAGACAGAAGCCAGTGCCCCTCGGCCGGCCCACCAGGAGCTGCCGGACTCCTGTCACCTACAGCCAGTGCCAGGCGAGGTGGTCGCCTCTGCCAGCGTGGGCGGAGAAGGGCGGCCTTCAGGTAGGTCACGGTGGATTCAGGGAGCTGGAGCAGCGGAGGCCCGGGAACCCACCCGCCAGACCCCATGCTAGGCACACTCGGCACTGAGCTTGATCTGCCTTTAGTGGTGACAAGTCGGGGGAGGGGGGCACCGAGAGGCCTTTGCTCTCCATCTGTGGGGGCCACCATAGGGTTCAAAGTGAGGAGGAATGTGCTCTTGGTTACGTTTCCAAAGGCCCCCCTGGCTACTGGGTAGAACATGGGCCACAGGACAGGAGTGGCTACAGGAGACTCCAGTGGTCCAGGCAGGAGGTGCTGGTGACCTGGACGGACCAGGCTGCTGGTGGTGGAGGGATAAGAAGGGCCAGACCCTGGATCCCCCTAGTATTTTTCCATTTGCTGTGCCTATACCAAAATACCTGAGGCCGGGGTACTTTAAAGAAAAAAAAAAGAGAGCTCACAGTTTTAGAGCTGCAAGTCCATGATTGGGAAGCCCGGTCTGTTTGGCTTCTGGTGAGGGCCTCATGGCAGATGACCTGATGGTGATGGTGTGTAAGAGGGGGAGACCACATGGTGGGGCAGGAAGTCAGAGGGATTGGGGGGGGGGGATTTGGGCTTCTTGAAGGAACTCACTCCAGGAGCCCAGCATTAATCCCCTAATCCCCTTCCTCAAAGGCCTCCTCCTCCCCTAGGCCCCTTCCCTGGGAGATAGCTGGCCGGCTTCCCTAGTGCACACCTGAGCAGAAGCCGCAGCGCCGGGGGCGGGGAGCGGAGGATGGCGTCACAGACTCACAGGCACACGTGCGACAACACTAACACCAACATGCGGCCTCAGACACACACGCGGCTTGTTTGCACAGGTTCAGACACCCGCTGAGCACCTGTGCCGGGGGCTCTCAGGTGCACTGTTTTGTTTGTTTGTTTGGCTGCGAGAGACACTCCCGGTTTGCCTTTAAGTTGCAGCCAGCCGCTTCCTCCTTCTCTTGCACCAGCTCTTTGAGGTGAGGCTCCGCACCCCTGTGGTACAGAAGAGGACTGAGGCTCAGAGAGGTGAAGGCACTTACCCAGAGTCACAGAGCTGGTGAGAGGCAGAGCTGGCGTTTGCATCCAAGTTTGGGGTCTGTCCCTTCTCCATCTGTCTTTGATATCTGAGTGGGTGATAACTGTAAATAATGATGATGGTGATGATGACGACGATGACAGCCTTGTCCCTTTGTGCCCGTTGTGCTAGGCACAGTGCTAAAGGCGTCAGTACGTGCTCTGTGTCACTTCCTCCCTCAACGACTCTACAATGGGGGCTGCTCTCGTCCCTCATGAACCAACAAGATAAAGACTCGAAGCAGCAATGACTTAGCCCAGGCCACCTGCAGAGGCAGAGGCAGGATTTGAACCCAGCTCTAGGGACACAGACTTCGTGAGCGCCTGCCCCGAGGGGCTGGGCCGGCGGCAACACTCTTCAGAGGGATGGGGGCACCTTGCTGTGGCCGCAGGACTTTTGGGGAAGGAAGATCCAGGGTGGAGGCAGGTGTGGCCTGAGCCCGTGGGGCCTGCTGTGCTCATGGCAGCTGGCGGCTTCCCCAGCCAGCGCTGGCCCTGGGAGGACTCTGGGAGGACTCCACACAGCGGCCGAGCGGCCAGGCACGAGGACAGCTCTGCCTCGGTCGCTACTCGCAGTCCTCCTGGGAGGCAGGGGAGCCCGGCCCCTCTGAGGCCGAAGAGGAGGGATTGGAGGTGCACACCCTAGCTGAAGGCTCTCTTCTGCCTTCCTGTCTGCAGCCTGGGGGTGACCCCTGCAGTCACCCTCAGAGGGCGGGAGTGGGCTGGATGTCACCATTCAAAGGTGTCCATTGGTGCCAGGTTCCCACAGACCCGTCTGGCCTGAAGCCGTCCTCCCTGTCTCGTGTGGTCTGCGGGGAATGTTCAGGAGCAGGACGTGGAGCGGCTCCCTCCTCGCCCGCCCCCCCCAGGGCCACCACGGGCAGCTCCAGCCCAGGCAGCCTGCCCCCACCCCAGCCCCGAGATCCTGGCGATCTGCCTGCCATCCCGGCTTCCCAGTCACCATTGTCCGGGTTGCCCACGCCTCTAGCCAGCTCCAACTACGGGCCCCCTTTCCACCCTCTCGCCCTTTCTCTCCCTCCACCGCCCCCCATCCCTTCTTCCTTCTGTCCTTCTTCAACAAATATAGTCGTCCCTTGGTATCCGCAGGGGAACAGTTCCCGGAATCATGGCGGGCACCGACACCCCAGGTGCTCAAGTCCTTTATCTAAAATGGCACCGACTTTTACGGACAAATGAAAATGTTTTAATTCCTTATGAACCGATAAGAAAAAAATAATATACCTTGGAGATTCATCTTGATACCCGTGCATTCATAGAATATCATTTTAATAAATCTTTACAGAGTCAGGGGTCATGGGGACAAATGGTGCATGCAAGTCCTCACCCCGACAGCAAATCGTGGGGGGATGGAAACTGGGATTCGGACCCAGTGGCCCACGGTGGCACGGTGTCTGGCTGTTGGAGATGGGATTGAATCCAGGACGCCCTGACTGCAAAATCATTGTTGAGTGGCTGGTGGGTTTTCCTCAGATGACCTGTCAAACACCATGCTCAGCTCTGAGGCCTCGGATTTCCTGGTTCCGGTGGCCAGGCCTGTGACGACGACCATGGCCTCCGTCCTGCCCGGCCGCAGGTGCACAGCAAGGCAGCACTCTAGGGAGGGTGGGAGGAACAGTCCAGGGCCTCTGGGCCACCCAGCGGCTCAGCGTGGGGAGGAGGGGCTCATGGTCCAGGGTGGGCTGCACTGAGACTGCCCTCCTCCCTCCCTCCCTCCCTCCCTCCACCCCACCCCCTCGTTTATGTCCAGCCCGAATCACATGAGAACCTGACGCTGTCCAGATGGAAAAGTCCCCCAGTTTTTGGCTGAAATGCTCCTTGCTGGGGAACTATTGGGGGTAGGTGCGCTGCAGCCTGAGCCCTGCTGGAGAGAGTCCCAAGAGAGAGCAGAGACCGGCTTCCTCTCCTGCCCCCACAGCTGCCCTACCTGTCCGTCAGGAGGTCATGCCCACCCCATCCCCTGGGGAGGGCAGGACGACCACTCTGCAGGATGGGCAGTGACTAGGAGACTTCTCGAGGCTCCCTGACCTGAGGACGTCCCTCTCCGAGTGCCCCAAATCCCAGGATCCACAAGGGAAAGGTTGCGGACCGGGCATTTCCTTTAAAGGCAATGAGCTGAAGGAGCCCTGTGGATCTGCTTTGGCTGCAGCTGGTGCCTGGGTGCAGGGGCGCTCCAGCCTGGCCCGGGAGGTTGGAGGGGGAGGAGGGGGCAGTGCCACCGCCCTGGCCCTGTGCAGCCCTTTGTGTCAACACCAGGACACCCACATCCAGGAGGCTGGGAGCATAGCAGTTAAGGACGTGGGCAGAGCTGGATCTGGCTCCTAGTGGATGGCCTGGGGTCCCCAGTCCCCCCACCTGGAAAATGCAGAAGAAGTTTTTGAAAGGGATGTTTTGAAAATACTAAGGTCATTTGTTTCCTTCTCTCTTCTCTGTTGAAAAGAAGGAGCAAAGGAGGAGAAAGGGATGGAGAGCGAGTGTGATCTGTGGCTCAGGATAGTTGAGGGAACAGCAGGGGAGGGAAAGGGGGTCCCCAGATGGCGTTCACGCTCGGCTCCCCGGCAGTGTGGATGATGAGTGTGGACTGGGGAGGCCGGGTGACTCTAAGAGTGACCCATTTTAACAGGAAGCAGAAGGAAGAAACGCTCTCGGGTCCAAGCTGCAAACTTCCAGGGCCAGTTTGAGCATTTTCGGGTGAGGGACACTTTGTCAACGTAGAGGAGCCCCCCCCCCCC